>RYFJ01001965.1:0-171871 GCA_003991445.1 Oryza meyeriana var. granulata
GAGAGATTCGGTCAAGGTGGCTCGGAAATTATACTCTGATGGGGGACTATTGAAGATTTCGAGGGGAAGTTGGGACAAGGATTTACGTCGGCCGATGATTTGGAAGAATTGATATAGGACAGGAGATAGGCAAGGCCGACGTACATAAGTAAAAAGTTATATCCTGAATTCGAGAGAATTGATGTTAAAAAGAGTATCGGGATTGTTTTGCTTGGATATCATGAAATGCCAGGATTAAGCGATCAATGTTGAACATCGGCTTCCTATTACCAGGATATCGGCCGTTTAAACAGGCTCCAAGGAGATTTAAAGCGGAGTTGTGATGAGCCAATCAAGCAGAATACAAGGTTATATGACACAAAGTTTATAGGCCATGCCGATATGCTGAGTGGGTTTCTAATCGTCGTCCGGTTAAAAAAAATGGAAAATTGAGATATGTATCGATTTCTGGGATTTGAATAAAGCTACCCCCAACAATGAGTTACCAATGCCGATAGTAGATTTGTTGGTAGATGCGCATTCAGGCACAAAGATTATTAGCTTCATGGATGGCAATGCAGGATATAATCAGATTTTTATGGCAGAGGAAGATATACATAAGACTGCATTTCGATGTCTGGAGTTTGGTTATATGAGTGGGTAGTAATGCCAGTTTGGATTGAAAAGTGCAGTGCGACGTATCAGAGGGCTTATTAGTGGAAATTTATATCGATGTGTGGGTGGTTTAAATCACGAGTGATAAAAGCCATATGGTCGATTTTGTGAAAAGTGCTGGAAGGGCAAGAAATACGATTAAGGATGTCCACCACGAATAAATGCGCTTTTGGTGTATCGGCTGGGCAGTTCTTTGGGTTTTATGGTTATGAGCGAGGAATTGGAAGTTAGTCAATGGAGCAGAGCCATCAGGAATAAGAAGCCACCAACGCACAAGACAGAGAAGCTATAGTCATTGATCGGCAAGATTATTTTGTAAGGAGATTCATATCGAATTTGTCAGGAAGGATTGGCCTTTTACTCCATTGTTGAAGTTGAAAGCCAATCAAGAATTGTGTGGGGAGGCAGAACAACAGAAATGCGCATTTGATTGAGATTAAGAGTTATTTTAAGTTCCCACCTATTCTGATTCCACCGCAGAAAGGAGTGCCATTCAAGTTATACTTATCGGCCGATGAAAAATCCATCGGGTCTGTTTTAATACAAGAGTTTTGAGGCAAGAGCGAGTTGTGTTCTTTTTAGCCAGAAGGCTTTTTGGATGTTGAAACAAGATATCCTGCGGTGAAAAATTTGCCTTTGTTTATATTTCTCATGCACGAAGTTGAGGCATTGCATCTTATCGGCTGAGTGCACGGTAGTTTGCAAGGCCGATGTGTAAATACATGGTTGTCGCGTCAGTTTTAAGGGCGAGTTGGTAAATGGATTTTTGCCTTAACGAGTTTTGACTTGAGATATGATCGGCTAAAGCATCAAGGGACAAGCAGTGGCCGATTTCATTGTGCAACACAGAGGGTTCATGAAAATTATGTGGAACCGATCCGTGGACTTGTTTTTGATGGATCGTTTGCAAGCATGGATCTGGTATCAGCTTGGTCATTGTATCACCTCTAGGGGCAAGTTTTGAGTTTGCTTTTACAATTAAACCCTATCGGACCAATAATCAAGTGGAATACGAGGCGGTATTGAAAGGACTTCAACTTTTACGGGAGATCGGAGCCGATATCATAGAGATCATCGGGATTCTTATTGTGATCAAACATTTGTCTGGGGGATATGAGTGCAGAGATGATGTTTTGAGATGTATTACTGAAGAATGTAGGGATTGTTGAAGGATTTCATGATGGTATCGATGGAGTCATTTCCTAGAGAGCAAATTTAGAAGCCAATGATCTCGCACAAATTGCTTCAAGTTATTGGCTGAATAGACAGGTTGAAGTTGAAATAGCCGATAATGATATTCAGGATAAAGCCGATGATTGGACAGGAATATTGGTTATCTGCGAAATCCATTGCAATCGGTTTCTAGGAAACTCGGTATAAAGTATTAAATATGTGCTGCTTGATGAGAATTATATTATCGAACTTTTGAAGGGGTTCTGCTGAGATGCCTAAATTTGGAAGAAGCCAAAGTGGTTATGTGTGAAGTGCATGAGGGTATTTGTGGAACTCATTAATCGGCTCATGAGATGAAGTGGATATTGAGAAGAGTAGGATATTTTTGGCCAACAATGTTGGAAGATTGCTTCAAAATATTATAAGGGATGTCAAGATTGCAGAAGTTTGGAAAAAATACACGAGCACCCAGATCGGCTATGAATCCTATCATCAAACCGTGGCCGTTCAGAGGATGGGGAATTGATATGATTGGCCGGTTTATCCGTCCGTCAGTAAGGGGCATAAATTCATATTGGCGCAACAGATTATTTTTACAAAATGGTAGAAGCGATTCCTTTGAAAAAGTCAACGTCCAAGGATGCGATTGAGTTTGTAAAGAGTATAATATTTATCGGTTTGGAATTCCTCAGACTATAACTACCGATCATGGGATCTATTTTTGTGTCCAATGAGTTCAACATTTGCTGCCAGTATGGGGGATTAAGGTATTTGAATTCATCACCTATTATACTCAAGCTAATGGACAGCGGAAGCTTCGAATAAGAGTTTGATCAATTAATTAGCGGAAGATTGATGAACAGCCGCGGGAGATGGCATACACATTAGCCGATTCATTATGGGCTTATCGATGGCATGTCATGGGTCTACTCGGGTGCCCATATCAGTTGGTATATGGGCATGAAGAGTTTTACCTTGGGAACTAACATCGGCTCTAGGAGGATTTCTTTGCAAAATCAACTGACAGCCGATGATTATTATAATTTGATGACAGATGAACTTGAGGATCTAGCTCAGAATCGGTTAAGGACGCTGGAAAGGTCAAGGAAAATAAAGCTAGGGTGGCTAGGCATTATAACAAAAAGGTGATAGATAAATCGTTCGTTGAGGGAGATCTTGTGTGGAAGTTGATTTTGCCGATCGGGTCCAGAGATGGTAAATTTGGAAAGTGGTCACCTAATTGGGAAGGGCCCTATCGGATTAATCGTTGTGTACCTGGTAATGCATATGTATTGGAATATCTTGAGGGAACAGAGTTTGCTAAAGCACTTAAGGGAAGTTCTCAAGAAATACTATCCTAGCGTCTGGATTAACTCTTGAATCGGTTAGATGCAGCCGATTTCTAAAACAGTTCAAAGTGAAAGCCGATGTTGTTACCTCGCCTAAAGACAGCCGATATCAATTGATATCACCTTTAGATCAAATAAGTGAAATATTAAGTAGAGATGGAATATAATGAGTAAATAACAGAGCTGATTAAGTTATATTACAACGAAAGGTTAATCGGCATGTTTCAGAGAACCATCAAAGTCATCAATGTTAAGATTTACAATAATTTTTGGATTGTTTCGATTGCGCGCAGACAAATTTGGTCGATCTCACTAATGGCGTGGATGTCTTCTTCGTCGGTCCCTGAGATAGTCTTTATGTTCTTGCGGTGATGGACAACTTGACGCACTGCTGCTGCAACCTTGGCTTCTTGATCTTGTATGGCTTGTGGTAGGCCGATGAGTTGGGATTCTATTGTTGCGATATCCTTGCAGATTTTTTCAAGTTCTACTAGCAGATCAGCTTCCCTTCTCTTCAGCTGATCCAGTTTGGGTTGGAGTTCTTGAGGAGCAGCTAACATATCGTCAACCTTTGTCTTTCCCGTTTGAGCTAACAGCCGATCGGTTTGGATGTCTTGGACCATCTTCTGTTGATTAGCACGATCGGCTATACGCTGCCTGAGCTTGACGAGTTGGAATTTGTGGGATTCCAAGTATGCTGCAGGGGTCAATGCGTCGACGAGCTCTTCGGGCAAGTGATGCTCAATCTCTACGAATCTTGCCTAGATCAGCCCGCAATCCTCCACCAATGCGTCGATCGGGTTTTCCAGCAGACGAATGATGTTCAACAAGTATTCACGCACATCGGCTGGAAAAGATGGTTTGGTTAGTGCGCTAGTGGCTGTTTCTTCATCTGCATCCAGGTACTTGCCGATGTTGAAGGAAAATAAATCGGCTAAGGACTGCAGGTTGACATTGGTAGAGGGATCAGTAGTGAGTTAAAATAAATTATGGTTGTGAAGAAATTACCTGAGGCAGGGAAGGGGCAGCTTCAGGAGTGACATCGGCATCAGATGGTCGAGTAGGATGTTCTTCAGGATGGCCGATGTCTGGCACCGAAGTAGGAGCGGTCTCAGTATCGGCTTCAAGGCTAGGTGTTGGAATTGGAATGGCTGCAGAAGTCATCAGCTCAATGCTTGCAGGGATGTCAGCACAAGGTTGAGGTTCGGGAGCCGATGACTCAAGCTAAAAACAAGATCGATAATGTGAAGATGGGAAACAGATGATAATATCAAGACTTAGCACATACCCGCGGAGATGAAGGGGCCGATGTTGTTTCAATAGCAGGAGGTGCCGCAATCACGACATCGACACTAATTTTCTGTTTCTTTTGAGGAGGGCGAGATGCCAGCTTCTTGCGTTTTGGTCCTGTCAGCCGTGGCGCCCGGAGAAAAGCCGATGGAGGGGGAGCATCATGCCCTAGGTGTGGGTTGGCCGATGGTGGTCGGTATATAATCGGCCGGCCACTGGTGCTTGTTGTCGGTGGCTCCACATCAACACCTGCAAGATAGGATTGTAAGAGATGATCGGAAAATGACTCAAAGATAGTGGAATATTACCTCTTCATCGGATTCGACGTAGTTGGAGTTGAGGCGAGAACAGTAATGGATGGCCGATGAGTTGAACAGGTGTTTCTTCCATTCTGACCACCATCGGGAAAAAAGCTTGGTATTGGCAGTACATACCTCCACATCGGTGGCAGTGCCCAGAGATAGGGATTCTATTAGCATCCGAATTCGGTCATACTCTAAAGCACTGTTTACATTGCCCCGGGCCTAGAGTTTGTCAATGAAGAACAAGCCGATGGGGAGTTGACCGAGGCCAAGCTGGCGGGAGCCGACCGTTGGGTGATAGAATTCATACGATGGTTGTGATCGGCCCTAAGAGAAGCCAGTTGGTAGAAGACGGGGAGTAATGGCCGATAGAAATATGGTCTTCGATTCATCATCGGCCAGAACATCAAGTGGATTGAAGTTGGAGGGCATCTCAAATGATGATGCATCATCATACGCAAACCACAGTGTGGCATCCCTGGTGAAGCCATAATAAAGACCTTTGAACCATTGGCTAAGTCCAATAGGAGTCATCTTGCAGCCAGGGAGGGCCGATGCAGCTTCGCCAAAAGAGATGCATCGGTGATAGATGGATTCCTGTTCTTCTTGATGATCGGCTAGGATAGTTTGATTAAGGAAGGTGGTCTCAGGAATTGCCTTGGATGTGTACACGTTGAGCCATAACTGCACAAACCACCAAGGACCCCTGATATGGCCGACTGGCTGGCCGGCCGATAGCTTGACTGCCACCTGATGCAGCAGTTGATAAGTGGCGCCAAGAAGATATTGCCCCAAGGGAACTTGTTTCCGATTGGCCAAACATTCTACCAAACATTGCATATTGGTTGTTGGGCCAAGGGTTGCACCGCCAAAAACAAACCGTTCTAACCACAGATTTAGGAAAGCGATGTGTTCCCGATCATCGACTGGTCCAGTCCCTTTGTTATGGATTGATATGTACTTGGACCAACCACCGATGTTCTTTGCTTGAAGCCGATGAGTAGGCTTAAATTGGAGGTTGAGGGGATTGATGTAACTCGTTGTGTTGAGGTAGGTAAGCATGGTTACATCTATCAAAGTTGGGGTCATCGGCCCATGTCCAAATAAGTAGGCATTGAGGGCGTCTGACCAGAAATATGAGGCCGATGCGAGCAGAGGTTCGTTCTTCTCCATCTCGGCCAGGGAGAGATTGATGCAGTGGCCGATGTCTGCTTCATCCCAGAGAGTTTTCTTTGCGGCCGATACTCTAATGTACCAGTTCCTCCACCCGGGAAGTTTGCTCGGCCATGATCTGAAGCTGTTGGTCCAATCGCTGGCTAGCATGGCGGAGTTCTTGAAAGGGATGCATTGAGTTTCGGCGATGATGAAATCTGTAGGGTCTTCATTACCCATCGGGCCGTGGTAGAAAAAATTTGGATAATCGGCAGCCGGGATTAAAATCTGGTTTTTAAGGTCCTACAGTGAACAAGAACACGAAGAACAGATGAAGATTGCGGCAGATTCAATCTAAGTTACAAGGCAGAGAGAGCGATCAGACAAGAAGATTACCTCTGGGACGGCGACCGCTGAAGCCATTGCAGAAGAAGAAGATGAGAGAAGATCGGAGGTTGAAGATGAAGACCGTAGCGGTTCGCCTGGGTTCGCCGGAGTTCGTCGTGGTCTCGAAAGAAGTGGAAAGGGCTCTGGTGATGTGAAAGCGTAAAGAAAGGAGGCTAGGAAGGCGAAGCGGTTTATAGAGGAATGATGACCGGGCGGGAATCGAGACCGTTGGCACTGTTTCAAACATTTAAGGAAAGTGGGCTACCTTGGGCCGCCTCGGTGTGAAAGGAATCTGAAAGCCCAAATGAGAATTTTGAAGTTTGATAGAAAAAGCTCCGAAATTGGGGGGCATGTGTTAACGCCAAAATTTGGTACAGATCCTTATTGGGTTCGGTTAAGGAAAGATCACAATCAACTGGCGGGAGTTAATCCAGAAGAAGCCGAATTCAGGAAAGAATCGTGAAGACCACGGGGAGGCAGTTAATATTTTATCTAGTAATTAGGCAATATCTCTTTCTTTTAGGAAACCTGATCCCGTGTTCGATCAGGGCTTGTTAATTTTCCTTTTATAGTTAGGAAACTCCTGTTTCATGTCCGATCAGGACTGTATCAACTCAGGGTATAAATACGTATGCCCGGGTACCTTGTAAATAATCTCACAGATCAATACAAACTTCGGCGCATCGCCACCCTTTTCAACGGGTTCTTGCTTCTCGAGCCGGGCTGCATCGGTTAAGTTCGACCTCCTGCGAGAGGGTAAGTCTCGTTACCCCAACTACCGTATCGGCTAGGACTTCCTCGGTTAGGTCCGATATTCTAGTCGGCCTACGGTAGTCGGCTTACCACGATATATCTGTTTTGTCTACGGCTGCATCAGTTAGGTTTGATCTCATAGGCCGAGTAGATATATCACATCACGCCTGCATAGATTTATCGGCTTACTGGTGTAGCTTATCATAAGTTTGTGCTGCATCGGTTAGGTTCGACCTACTAAACTACGTGATAAGTTATTCCTGCTAGGTTGATCGGTTTTATGCAAACGTTTTATCGGGATGTATAGCCGATAAGTTATCATATAGTTCATCATGATTGCATTAGATATATCGGCTCATCGAGGTTCTTTTATCGCTATTAATCTATGCTGCATCAGTTAAGTTTGACCTACTAGATTGATAATGATAGATTTATCTTTGTTAAGCTGATGGGTGTTTATGCAATGTTCTATCGGAGTGCCTAGCCGATAGGCTATCTTTTATTAATTAAGGCCGATTGCATTGTTCAACACGTTTTTGGTACGCTACACCGTTATCGGCTTTCCGGCCGATACACGTTATATCAGTAATCGGCTAGTTTATTTATTTATATTGTTATTGGTTCCTTAGTCACATGGTTTATTTATTTTATCCATCTATGCCATCATCTGTTTCTAGTCAATGTATAAGTGCTCTAGTCCATATCGGCAATCGGCCGATGAGACGAGTCCAATTCGGCTTTTAGCCGATTGGCTCCTTGATCTAATATTTTCTATCTCCTTGTCAATTGCAGGGTCAAATTGACTGGCACGCCCACAAACCTCAAATTTTAGGACCTGCACTGGAGTTAAGCAAATCTCCCAGGCCTTCGCGTGTCTAGTGCACCGAACCAGATCATCGGCTCGTTCCCGACGCTGCTGGTGATTTTCGGCGTCAACAATTTCCCACTCAGACTCGACAACGCCGCTACAATCCTCAGTTCCAATATGATGCGGCAAACTCAATCCTCTCGAATTTGACTTGGATATGGCCCCGAGCTGCTCGGGATCGAGACTAGGAGGTTGGGGTATTCATCACACCACTAAATTACTCCGAGTCTGACTCCTAGTCAGACTACAGCTTGAGAAGCTTTTCTCCACCACGCGAGTGTTGATGTTTTACACCGGCAATATGATTATAGGGCTACTCGTCGGATTGAAACTCGGTGGATTGCAAAGGAACACAAGGAAGTTTTATACTGGTTCAGGCCCGCGATGTGAGGTAATACTCTTTGTCCAGTTGTGGTGTATTCCTTTGAGGATGTATGTTGTTCTGATGAACTCGTGCCCTCAGGGGGCGCCCAGCCTCCCCTTATATACTGGGCAACAGGGGTACAAGGTAGGAGTCCCAGCCGGATTACAGCCAAGGGATCTCCTCTTAGAGATATAACCTACCCGACTAGGACTGTATATTCCTTATTGTACAAGGAAAAGTCTGCCGAGTTCTATCATATCTCTAATTACAAGGCTAGGCCCATCCTCTATCCGAGTGGCCCATATGCTTGTGGTGAGGTACCGAGGCCCATGGACTCCACAGTAGCCCCTGAGACCTTCATAGTTGAGTCATAGCTGATGCCGAGTGCTCATCCTCCACGATGAAGATTGCCGAGTGCATTGCTCCCGAGTACTCGTTGTCCGAGTGCTTCTTCTTCCTGAGTCCTGCTTCATGTCAGCTGGCAGCGAGGCTATGAAGGGCTCCATGTAGAAGTATGAATAGTGTGCACCGAATAGGCGCACCTATTAGGTGTAGCCCCCGACTTTGTGCTTAATTGTGAAAAACAATTAAACATAAAGTCAAAGATCTTTAACCTTGTAGTCTTTCCTGAGTAGTATACTACTGGTATATGAGACTCTTCGGTATCATGTCAACCAAAAATAATTTATAGTCATGCCACTCGTATATGAGACTCTTCAGCTTCATGTCAGCTGGAAAAGGTGTTTATAGTCTTTCCCGAGTGGTGTCCCACTCGGAAGTTAGACTCCTCAGCTTCATGTCAGCTGGAAGAAATATTTATAGTCTCTCCCTTGTAGTGCACTACTCGGAAGTTAGACTCCTCAGCGTCATGTCGGCTGGAAAAATATTTGCACATGGCAACTGTTGGCCAAGCATGTAGGCCAAGTACCACTTTATGAAACTTAATCCATTAGGTGGTCAGCTGTACTTGAGAGATACCTACATCCCCATCTTTAATGAAGACCAGCTTGTGACCCTTATAAGAATATACCCTCAATACCTGGTGGATAACACAGATATCCAAACACATGTGTTTAGCAATTAGGCCTTCATGAAGCATATCTGATTACCTCATCGGTTCCTGTTGGTAGCACCAACACCGTGATTTTAACACAGCTAGCAAGTGGCCCACATTGAGCGTGCTACTGTAGAAACTCATATCTTGGTGGCCCAGTACCGACTTTGTAAGCCCAAGCCAATGAATCGGTACATGCTCTATAAAAGGCGGGGAGAGAGAAAAGATTCCCTCATCTTCTCCAATCCTCCAATCGTTTCATCTTCCAGCCTCCGCACCAAAATTTCGCCTCTCGCCCTGCTAGGGTTCACCATTGCTTGCTCTTCCCCATTGGAACTCGAGCGATCCTGCTCCTCTTCATCCATTCCAAGCCCCTAGTAACCTTTCCCCCAAATCTTCTCGCACTTAACCATGCCGAGGGCTTCAGATTTCTTGGATACATTGGATGGGGTCTGGCCGACTTCGGATTACGGGCTGACTAAGCTGAAGCATCTAGAGAGATTGTTGCGACTGTAGAGCCGCAATGTCATCAGTTGGCGTCCGGCTGAAGGTGAATTGGTTCCAGAGCCCCAAGCCAGTGAGACTGTCATTTTCGTCTCTTTTTTCGACCGGGGTCTTTCTCTTCCATCTTCCGACTTTCTCCACAAGCTACTTGCCTTCTATGAACTTGAGTTGGTGAATCTGAATCCCAACTCAATCTTGCAAATTTCTATCTTTGTGACTCTGTGTGAGTGTTTTCTAGGTGTGGAACCCCATTTCAATCTATTTAGACATTGTTCCACATCAAACCCCAGCCCTCCAAGAGCAAGGTCTAGGTGATTGGGGGGCCGGTATTCAGCTCAGGGGCGAAATGAAGAAGATTTATATCAATGTTCCCCTGAAGTCTTCCCTCAAAGGCTGGCATAGGGAGTGGTTTTACTATTCTGATCTTGAATCAGGCCTCCCCCCTTTTATGGGTTTGCCCCCGGTGGTTGTGTCCAACTGGTCATCTGTGCCCAACTTTGAAGAAATGGGCCAAGTTCATATACTGATTGACAAGATTGACAAGCTGAAGAACGCCAGGCTGA
Source organism: Oryza meyeriana var. granulata (assembly GCA_003991445.1). NCBI lineage: Eukaryota > Viridiplantae > Streptophyta > Magnoliopsida > Poales > Poaceae > Oryza > Oryza meyeriana. The sequence goes on from RYFJ01001965.1 coordinate 10,414, forward strand.
CTAGTCCATGGGTGGCCAGACGCTTCTTGACTCGATGCCTCAAGCCGTTGAAGTTGAGGTGCCACTTCGGCTGGGACTACAAGGGTAGAGGTGATCCTAGCCAGGAGTATCCCGACCTGTTGGACAAGCACAAGGTGACCGACATCCTGCTGGATTACTTCGCTAGCGGGGTCATCGAAACTGAAGACACAGAGCGATCTATGGCGGCTTACAGCAAGAAGAGGCCACGTCCAAAGGTAACTCTCACTGATGGTATATTGTTGTCCATCTGAGATGAATGTTTGTAGATGTATGCCCAGGATTGTGCCGCAATGTGTAACACATGTTGTTGAACTACTTGCAGTCATGTGAGGAGTTTGATGACGACTCCTGAACTTTATTGGTCATGAAGTCAAAGAAGAAGAGGCCGTTAAGTCCTTCCGCTACCCAACCCGACTCCAAGAGAGTAGGGAAGAAGCCTGTTGAAGACTAGGGCAAGAAGAAAATCATCAGGCCAAGTGCTATGACTAGGAGTCTGAAAATCAAAGACACCGCTAGCATAGCTCCTAGGCCGCCAAGTCCCAGACCGAGACTAGCGCCGTTGGGCTCAGCAACATCGAGCCCAAGAAGAGCGCCGCCAAGTACAAGGTCGGGTCAAGTGCCATTGGGCTCAGCAACATCGAGCCCAAGGATGGCGCCGCCGAGTACCCTAGTGCCCCAACCGGCCACACCAAGAGCCGGGCCGACCAGGTGTCGATGTTTTACACTGGCAATATAGCTATAGGGCTACTCGGCAAGGGGAAACTCGGTGGATTGCAGAGGAACGCAAAAGAGATTTTATACTGGTTCAGGCCCTCGATGTGAGGTAATACCCTATGTCCAGTTGTGGTGTTATTCCTCAGAGGAGTTGTGTCGATCAATGATCTTCTGTACGCGTGTGCGTCTCTTCTGCCCTCATGGGGCACCCTGCCTCCCCTTATATATTGGGGGACAGGGGTACAAGGTAGGAGTCCCAGCCGAGTATGGCCAAAGGATTTCCTTCTTAGAGATACATCTTACCCGGATAAGACACTATATTCCTTATTGTACAAGGCAAGGTTGCCGAGTACTTCTATGTCTCTAACTACAAGACTTGGCCCACCTCTATCCGAGTGGCCCATATGCTTGTGATGATGTACCCGGGGCTCACGGCCTCCACAGTAGCCCCTAAGACCTTCATAGTTGAGTCACAACTGATGCCAAGTGCTGGTCCTCCACGATGAAGTTTGCCCGAGTGCATTGCTCCCAAGTCTTGCTTCATGTCAGCTGGCAGCGAGGCTATGAAGGGGTTCATATAGATGCATGAATAGTGTGCACCGAATAGGCGCACCTATTAGGTGTAGCCCCCGACTTTGTGCTTAATTGTGAAGACAATTAAACATAAAGTCAAAGATCTTTAACCTAGAAGTCTTTCCCGAGTGGTATACTACTGGTATATGAGACTCTTCAGTATCATGTTAACCGGAATGTGATTTATAGTCTTGCTGAGTAGCACACTACTTGTATATGGGACTCTTCAACTTCATATCAGCCGGAAAAAGGGGGTTTATAGTCTTTCCCGAGTGGGGTCCCACTCGGAAGTTAGACTCCTCAGCGTCATGTCAGCTGGAAAGAAGGTTTATAGTCTCTCCCGAGTAGTGCACTACTCGAAAGTTAGACTCTTCAGCGTCATGTCGGCTGGAATAATGTTGCTCATGGCAACTGTTGACCAAGCATGTAGGCTGAGTACCACTTTTATGAAAATAAATCCATTACGTGGTCAGGTGCACTCGAAAAAGATACCTGCATCCCCAATTTTAATGAAGACCAGCTTGTGATCCTTATAAATATATATCCTCGAGACCTGGTGGATAAAACAGATACCCAAACATATATGTTTAGCAATTAGGCCTTCATGAAGCATACCTGTTTACCTCATCGATTCCTGTTGGTAGCACCGGTACTGCGATTTTAACACAGCCTGTGAGCGGCCCATTGTGAGCGTGCTACTGTAGAAACTCATATCTTGGTGGCCCTGTGCCGACTGTATAGCCTAGGCCTGTTAGTCGCCACAGGCTCTATAAAAGGCAGGGAGAGAAAATGATTCCCTCATCTTCCCCAAAGCGACCAATCATTTCGTCTTCCGCCTCTGTGCCGGATTTTTTGCCTCCCGCGCTGCTAGGGTTCGCTACTGTTCACTGTTTCCCGCTAGAACTCGGGCGATTCCGATCTTCTTTGTCCATTCCAAGCTTCCAATCGCATTTCCCCCAAATTTCTCCACCCTCAATCATGCCGAGAGCTTCGAATCCCGTGGGTGCGTTGGAGAATGCCTGGCCAACTTTGGATTGCGGCTGAGTGAAGCTAAAGCTCCTGGAGAGTCAATTGAAGCTACAAGGTCAGGAGGTGATTCATTGGAGGCCGGCTAAGGGTGAGTCGGTTCCAAATCCCCAATCCGGCGAAATTGTAGTTTTTGCCTCTTTTTTTGACCGGGGTTTGTTCCTTCCCTCTTCTGTATTCTTCCGTCGCATCCTTGACTTCTACGGGTTGGAGTTGGTGAATTTGAATCCCAACTCGATCCTTCAAATCTCCATATTCATGACTCTCTGCGAGTGTTATTTGGGTATGGAACCCCACTTTAACTTCTTAAGGCATTTGTTCCACATTAAACCCCAGCCCTCCAAGAGTAACATCCAAGTGATTGGGGGGCTGGTCTTCAGTTGAGGAGTGAGAGGAAGAAAACATATATCGATCTTCCGTTGAAATCTTCCTTGAAAGGTTGGCACAAGGAGTGGTTCTATTGTTTAGATTTGACACCCTCCTTGCGTCCCTTCACCGGCTTGCCACCCGTGGTTTCACCAAATTGGTCATTAGATCTGACCTTTGAAGAGATGGGCCAAGTGCATCAATTGTTGGCGAAATTGGATAGCTTCAAGAAAGTCGGCTTGACTGGACCTTGGGTAGCCAGGCGTTTTCTGACTCGGCGCATCTAGCCGCTGGAGCTAAGGAGCACGTTCGGCTGGGATTACCTGGGAAAACATGACCCTAACCGGGTCAGCCACGAGTCGGCCAACGAGCAGAAAGTGACTGAAACCCTGTTCGGCTACTTCTCTAGCGGGGTGGTCAAGACCAAAGACAAGAAACACCGTATTGCGTCTTACAGGCATGATCGGCCCCGCCCTGAGGTAACCCCCATCTTTCTTCTGTAATGAATGCCTGTGGACTTGTATGTATAATTGCCCAGCATTGTGTGATGTATTTTGTTGAATCATCCGTAGTGGTGCGAGGAGTTCGATGATGAATCCCGCCCGTTGTTGGCCACCAAGTCAAAGAAGAGGCAGAGAAGTCCTTCCGGCGCCCAGCCCGACTCCGAGAGAGCAGGGAAGAAAACCATTGCGGACCGGGGCAAGGGGAAGGTCGTGAAGTCGAGTGCCGCCGCCGGGGGCTTAAGGATAAGAGACCCCATCGACACAGCACCCAGGCCATCAGGTCCTAGACCAGAACTAGCACGGTTGAGCTCAACAACATCGAGCCCAACCCAAGTGCGACCGAGTACAAGGTCGACTCCAGCGCCGTCGAACACCCAAGCGCCCTTGCCGACCACACCGCAAGCGGGGCCAACCAAGACAGAGATGCTACCGCTGACTGCCGCATCTTCAGGCCCAATAGCCAGCAGCCCTCCAGTGCCGCCCCCGGATCTCCCGGACAGAAGCTCAAGTTCTTCAAGAGGTAGGCCATTCTGGGTCTTCTGAAGTTCGCATTTATGATTGTGACGTCTTGATATTGGACTCGTTGTATAGGAGGCAGGTCGATATCGATCTCAAGGAGACCATGCTAGCCACTCCCACTGTCGATCCTGCCCCAGCCGAGTCGGCACCAGTGAGTGCGTCTACTGAGCCGGTGGCGGTCCCAGTACCAGAAACTGAGGCCCCCTCGACTGCAGGGCCACCGACGCCTACCGACCAAGGGATGGTTGCTGGAGCCACTGCACCAGCCCCTGAGCCGGTGCCTGTCGTCGAAGCCGCCGTGGCAGCCCCTGAGCCAGTGCCCGTTGTTGAAGTCGCTGCGACAGGTCCTGAACCAGCCCCCAGAGGCCCGGAGGCCACTGAGTTGGGGGCCAGGAGCCCGTCGCCATCTTGGTCATCGTCGTCGTCGTCGTTGTTGTCTCCTCCTTCGGATAAGCCAGACCTCCCCAGGATCAAAGCTCCCCCTCGCAAGTTCCCGCGGACGTTCCAGTGGACAGAGCCCGACGGAACCACGAGGAGCTATAAGAATGACGAGACTGCGACGGAGAGGGTGCGCGAAAGATTGCTACGCGCCACACTCTCCGCGTCCCAGGGGATCCAAGTAGGACTTTCGTCTAGTTATGGTCTTGGTTATCTTGCTCATATGAGTGATCTGACGACTGACTCTGTTTTGCTCTGTTTTTTCCCCGAGTAGGAACTTGTTGATCGCTCGGAGAAAATGAGCGAGGTCTTGATCCGGGTCGGCCCCCAGCTCCAAGAGTTGGACCAGCTCCAGGCCCTGAAGGCCAAAGTAGAAGGGCGCTGCCAGGATAGGGAGTCTTGGCTGAGGGGCAACGTTACTCAGCTCAGGGCCGAAAATTGGGACCTAGCCAAAGAGATAAGAGGTGAGCCCCCAGGGTGTATCTCTCTCATCGGATCCTTGTTAATTTCTTCCAGCTGTGTTGTTCCCGATTGCCCAGTTGTGCCTTGACTGCAACGTCGAGTTCCTGACTAATCTGTCGTGCAGCCCTCCAAGATGAGTTGAAGGCCCGAATAGAAAAGGAAGTGCAGCTGGAGGGGGCCGAGAAAGCCAGGGCCAAGCTTGAAAAGGATAAGGCCGACCTATGGGTGCCATGGGCCCCGGGTACCTCATGACAAGCATATGGGCCACTCGAATAAAGGATGGGCCTAGCCTTGTAATTAGAGATATGGTAACCCTCGACAGACCTTGCCTTGTACAATAAGGAATATATAGTCCTAGCCGGGTACATTATATCTCTAAGGGGAGATCTCCTAGTTGTAATCCGACGGGGACTCCTACCTTGTAACCCTGTCCCCCAGTATATAACGGGAGGCAGGGCGCCCCCTGAGGGCAGGTTGAGTTGGTTCACCAGAATCACCACCGCAAATCCTCAAAGGAATAACACCGCAACTGGACGTAGGGTATTACCTCACATCGGGGGCCTGAACCAGTATAAAATCTCTCTGTGTTCCTTTGCAATCCATCAAGTTTCCACCCACTGAGTAGCCCCATATATTTATTGCCGGTGTAAAACATCGACAGTTGACGCGCCAGGTAGGGGCTTCGGCGCGATCTACAACTACAAGCTCGATGGATCTAACAACCGGAGTCGACGGCAGCAAGTTCTCCCCCGGAGACACGATCACATGCGGCAGCCTCGACTTCGTCGCCGACCAGATCGGCAATCTCACCTTGGCCGATTTGGACTCGATCCGATCTACCAGGGAACCGACCGACTCCACGCCAGTCGGTCCACACGACGCTGCAGCAACCCTCATCGACTTGCTACGGCAATCTTCATCTTGTCCGGGTCTCGGGACAACTCTTTCCTTTGGTGTTCGACTCGGACTCGGCCTTGAGCCGGCCAAGATTGAGCTAAGAAGGGAAGAGATCGTTAATCTCCCGTACAAACTCGGCAACGCCACGGATATCTTTAGACAACATCCGACGCGGCAAACCCGATCCTCTGGAATTCAACTCGGATATGGCCCAGAGCCGCTCGAGATCGGATCTAGGGAGGTCGGAATTATAATCACCCCCACCAACTATTCCGACTACGACTCTCAGTCGGACTACGACTCTCAATCAGATTCCGACTCTAAGTCGGACAGCAGTTCGACAAGCTTCTCCCCGCCACGAGAAATCTTCATGGCATCCAAAGGCTCAACTCCTACTCAGGAATCACGCTGACTACGCGAGCAGCAAGAGGAGGAGGCACGCCAACTGCGAGAGCAACAAGAGGAAGAAGCATGATGCCGGCACGACGCTCTATGCAGGGCCAGGCGGACTGTACAGCAACAAATCCTCCAAACCCGAGTCTGCGACCACGACGTCTTCATTACTCCTCAACAGAACATCGTGGCCGCTGCGAGTCTACTGGATACACTCCAGTTCGGGCCTAATCACTAGGCCACCCTGACGATCGCAAGGATAAAAGCCATGCTTACCGCTGCTGCACGTCAGCAGCACCAACAGTCGGGTGATACCCTCATACCGACCAACCGGTTGGCATCCCCAATGGCAGTCTTGTTCACCCCCAAGCGACGCCGAGCGGCCGGCTCCAGTCGGCAGTGCACGGAGTCACGCCAAATGTCACTCGGCAACCCCAACAACAACTGGCAGCTCCGAGGCCAACCATGGCATGACCTTCAGCAAGACATCAACTCCTGGCACCACAAACGAGAGGAAGACAAGCAACGCCAACTGGAAGACGAGAACGAGCGCTTCGGTCTCCACCATGAGCGGTTTCGCCGCCGTATTCGGAGTCGGAGCCCTCATGACGATGAAGGCATACCGGCCTTGACCCAAAAGCTACAACAGGTCGACTGGCCATCAGGTTTCAAGCCTACAGGAATTGAAAAATACGATGGCAAGGCCAACCCCGAGTACTGGCTCACATTTTACACTCTGGCGATCCGAGCAGCTGGAGGAAATCACAAAGTCATGGCTAACTACCTCCCAGTCGCTCTAGCCGACTCAGCGAGGACGTGGCTAACAGGACTTCCCAGGCAATCCATAGGCTCCTGGGGAGAACTCCGGGAACGCTTCATCGCCAACTTCCAGGGAACATACGAGAGGCCATCTTCCGAGTATGACTTATATCAGTTGCATCAAAGGAAGAACGAGTCTCTTCGTGACTTCATCAAGAGGTTCTTGGAAAAGAAGAATTCAATCCTGAAGATCAAGGACGAGGTCGTCATCACCGCCTTTCGAAAAGGAGTCAAAGACACCTCGTTCATCACCAAATTCACTCGGAAGCCTCCCAACTCTGTTAACGCTTTATTCGACATGGCGAACAAGTAGGCCGACTCAGCCGACGCTGTTGCTCAAGCCCTAGATGACAAGAATGCACCCTAACAGAAGAAGCGGGAGGGCACCAACGACGCGGTCCCAACTAAAGCCGGGAATCGTAAATGCAAGTCAGACGGCTTCATTGTGGCAGTCGGTCACAATCGTCTTCGACTTTCAACAATTGAAGATTATCAGAACAACAAGTGACATGCTCGGGGGCTCACAAGCTCAAACGCAAGGATGGCATCCTCACTCCAAAATACCAAACAGCTAAGTCGCTTCCTGATAAATATTTCTTCACCCGGCCTTGCCAATGCTACAGCCGCTTACACCTAATAGGTGTACAAGCTGCACTTTTTTCTGTTTTTTCTCTTAAATGATTGCAAAAGTATTCGAGTAGCATAAATCCTGATCCGTGAAACTTTGCTCCATGAAAGACGAACTCAAGTCACCCAAAACGCGTGTCTGGGAAAGAGCCATGAGCCAACTCCCGACGCTAGGGGCTATGATTAGTCGGGCAGATGCTTAAACTAAGGGGATCAACTACTCGGAGAAATTAATATCAGTAAGAGGAAGAACACGTTATTTATATATATTGTAAAATACATTTATTCGGGTGATTGTTTTCATCATCAGATGCTACTCATCTGGTATCTTTATAGTGCAGGGCCAACTCCGGATACGCGTGACAGGAACTCAGGGCTGCGAGCCTATCTCCTACGCTCAGGGGCTGGACAAGTCTGCCAAAATACACTCGGGATGCTCCACGAGGGCTACTGACCGAGTACTTGCACCAGTCGGGACGACATCTTCCCTAGCTACGCTCCATGTGAGCTGACAACCGACCTCCAACGCTAGTTGGGGGTCGTATACTACTCGACTGGGTGAGGTACGCCCCATGAGGGTCGCCAGCCGAATACTACGCTAACGCTAGGTTCGGGTACCTTATTCGGTCGCAACTCCGCTAAGTAGGGTACGCCCCATGAGGATCGCCAGCCGAATCCTATGCTAATGCTGGGTTCGGGTACCTTATTTGGTCACAACTCTGTCAGATCGGGTATGCCCCATGAGGGTCGCCAGCCGAATCCTATGCTAATGCAAGGTTCGGGTACCTTATTTGGCTATGGCTCTGTTGGGTAGGGTATGCCCCATGAGGGTCGCTAGCCGAATCCTATGCTAATGCACGGTTTGGGTACCCTGCTCGGCTCTCCTGCAGTCAGAGAAGACTTACATCGTCAAAACGCATCTGGGGTTCTCATGCACCGCATCACATCTGAGGAGGGCAAGCAAGATCCTGCAATATACCTACTCAGGCTTATGTGGCAACCAGTTGCATCCAGAAGTAAGTCAGAAAGGCTTGCAAATAAGGATTTCTCTGGCTGATTGCGGTTACCGACACCAAAAAACTCATCCTGACATGCGATGGATGATACTTCTATAGAGCTATGCTAGGTAGGTCGGCTCAGGCCAGCTTATTTGGTAGCAGCCACCAAGATATGAGTTCCTACAGTAGCATGCTCCATGTGGGCCGCCCGCAGGCTGAGTTGAAATTATAGTGCTGGTGCTATCAACAGGAGCCGATGAGTTAAACAGATATGCTTCATGAGAGCCTTAATTGCTAAACATATATGGGGTATCTGTTTACCCACCAGGTCTCGAGGATATATCCTTTACAAGGATCAACAAGCTGGTCTTCATTAAAAATTGGGGATGCAGGTAAATCTTTCTCGGGTACACTAACCACGCCGTGGACTTTACTTTCATAAAGTGGTACTCAGCCTACATGCTTAACATCAGTTGCCTTGAGCAACATTTTCCCGCTGACATGATGCGAGGGTCTAACTTTTCGAGTAGTGCACTATCGGGAGAGACTATAAATTTCTCATTCCCGCTGACAAAGACGCGGAGGAGTCTAACTTCTGGGTGGGACGCCACACGGGAAAGACTATAAACCCCTCTTTCCAGCTGACATGACGCTGAAGAGTCCCATATACGAGTAGTATCCTACTCGGCAAGACTATAAATACCCATTCCGACTGACATGAAGTCAAAGAGTCCTACATACGAGTAGTTCTCTGCTCGGTAAGACTATAAATCATATTCCGGTTGACATGGTACCGAAGAGTCTTATATACCAGTAGTAATCTACACGGAAAAGACTTCCAGGTTAAAGATCTTTGACTTTATGTTTAATTGTCTTCACAATTAAGTACAAAGTCAGGGGCTACACCTAATAGGTGCACCTATTCGGCGCACACTATTCATATATCAACATGAAGCCCTTCATAGCCTCGCTGCTAGCTGACATGAAGCAGAACTCGGGAAGAAGACTCACTCGGACAAAGAGTACTCAGGAGCAATGCACTCGGGAAGACTTCACCGTGGAGGATGAGCACTCGGCATCAGCTATGACTCAACTATGAAGGTCTCAGGGGCTACTGTGGGTGCCATGGGCCCCGGGTACCTCATGACAAGCATATGGGCCACTCGAATAGAGGATGGGCCTAGCCTTGTAATTAGAGATATGGTAACCCTCGGCAGACCTTGCCTTGTACAATAAGGAATATATAGTCCTAGCCAGGTACATTATATCTCTAAGGGGAGATCTCCTAGTTGTAATCCGACGGGGACTCCTACCTTGTAACCCTGTCCCCCAGTATATAAGGGGAGGCAGGGCGCCCCCTGAGGGCAGGTTGAGTTGGTTCACCAGAATCACCACCGCAAATCCTCAAAGGAATAACACCACAACTGGACGTAGGGTATTACCTCACATCAAGGGCCTGAACCAGTATAAAATCTCTCTGTGTTCCTTTGCATTCCATCAAGTTTCCATCCGCCGAGTAGCCCCATATATTTATTGCCGGTGTAAAACATTAACACGACCTGACGAAGGCCAGAGCCAAGCTCGAACAAGAGAAGGCTGAGCTCGAGAAGGACAAAGCTGAACTGGAGAGAACCATAGCCAGATGGGAGGCCGACTATGCCAGTAAGCCTCCCCTTTGACACTGATCTTAACCAATCCATTGGACTGTTCCATCTGCAGCTTTTCTTAGCAAGCTTACTTGTTGGTGAACCTGGGTAGCTGCTAGAGCCAATTCCCAGGCCCAATTTCAGGCTTACGTAGAGGAGATAAAGGTCATCAAGGAGTCACGGGAGGCCCTCCTCGAGTCCGTGAGAGGGCTCCTTGACCTTGTAGATCCTCGCCCCGTGGGAGCCAGCTGCAGCTGAATCGCCCAAGTGGAAGCGTGCCTTGAAGATGCACCAAGTGCCCTATAGAGGTACTCGGATGAGCATGTCATTGCCGGCGTGGCCCAGACCCTGGCGATGACCAAATCCATCTACCCAAGGGCAGAGATTGAAGCTATCGGGGAGGGGTTTGCCGAGGAGACGACGCTTGAGGAGGCTCTGGAGCTAATAGGCCGGGCAAGGCCAACTGCAGAGATAATCACCCGAGACCTAGGTCTGTAAGAGCAATATATCATGTAGTCGGTGTGTATAAACTTTTGTAGAAAACATGTGTAAATATATGTGCAATGCCGCCAAGCCCTAAGTTGTTACTCAGTTGTCATTAGCTTTACCCGACTATATAGTCTGCGCCGAGTTAGTCTATAGGAACTTAGTAAAAATTGTTCACCGCGGAGGGCTGTACTCGGGCAAACATGACATAGTCGTAGTAGAACTTCATAACTTATGTAAAACAGGCTCGTATATTATTGACAAAGCACATATGACACATGCAGCCCATGACTCACTACTCGGTTGGGGCAAGCGGCATAGTGAGTCAAGAGAGGACTGTACACATGGGAAAAAATGTAAGACTCAGGTATAGAAAGGACGTAGCTCTTCTATATTTCATGAGTTGCCGATGAGGGCACCGTCTTTGGTCTTCAGTCGGTAGGCGCCTGGCCATGTGACCTCGGCTATAATGAACAGCCCTTCCCATATTGGGGATAGTTTGTGCCTATCCTTGGTGGTTTGTATTTTCCTCAGAATGAGGTCGCCAACCAAAAAGGCGCAGCCAGGGACATTGTGATTGTGATAGCGACGCAGGCTTTGTAGATATCTTGCCGACTGGATTGTTGCCATGTCCCTTGCTTCTTCCAACTGATCTAATTTGACCAATCAGGTATTATTGGAGATGTCTTCTGAGTAAGCCCGAACTCATGGAGAGCCGAACTGTAACTCGATAGGTAGCATAGCCTCGGCACCGAAGACAGGAAAAAAGGGGATTGCCTTGTTGCCCGACTAACTGTGGTTCTGAGAGAGCAGAGAACAGATGAGAGTTCTTGTACCCACCTGTTCGCATATGGTTGTAGTCGGTCAAATATCCTGGCCTTGATACCTTGTAAGATCATACCGTTGGCTCGTTCAACCTGTCCGTTGCTCCGTGGGTGTGCCACAGATGCGTAGCAGATCTTGATGCCGAAATCTTCACAGAAGTCTTGGAATACACCGCCCGTGAACTGAGTACCGTTGTCGATGATGATGTGGTTAGGGACCCCAAATCTATATAGTATACTCATGATGAAGTCCCTTGCTCGTGCCGCTGTTATTGTTGTGACGGGTTTAGCCTGAATCCACTTGGTGAATTTATCGACTGCGACGAATAGATGTGTGAATCCTCCTGGCGCTTTCTTGAATGGCCCGACCATGTCGAGTCCCCATACTGCAAAGGGCCAAGAGATTGGGATTGTTTGGAGTTCTTGGGCTGGGAGATTGGTTTGTCATGTGTAGAACTGGCAGCCTTCGCAAGTGCGAACAATGTCCTTGGCGTCTGTTACTGCTGTTGGCCAGAAAAATCCCTGTCGGTAAACTTTTCAAACTAAAGTCCTGGATGCGGCGTGGTTGCCACATATGCCCGAGTGGATTGACTATAAGATCTGCTTGCCCTCCTCGGTAGTGACACAGCGCATGAGGATACCGGATGCATTCCTTCGGTACAGGTCTTGTCCGACTAGTAGAAAGCTTTTGCTTCGATGCTTGATTTGCTCGGCTTGATTGCGATCTTCTGGGAGTTCATTGTCCAGGAGGAATTTGAGAACAGGAGTCCGCCAATCTTGACATATGTGCAGCACCTCATATCTGTGCCGGGGTAGTGTTCGCCTCCGACTGCTCTGACGCCGTTTTTTTCTTGACTGACGGCTCCGATGAGTTGCTCGATGAAATCCCTATCAGGACCGCTTCTTCTTGGATCCATGTTTGCCAATTCATCTGCAGCATCATTGTATTGTCGTAGGACATGTGTTATCTCCAGCCCATCAAATTTGTTTTCCAATTTGCGGACTTCCTGGCAGTATGGCGCCATGGTGTCGTCGAGACATGTCTAGTCCTTCATGACTTGGTTCACCACGAGTTGAGAATCCCCGCGCACAACCAGTCAACGTATGCCGAGTGATATACCAATGTGCAGTCCGTGGATGAGTGCCTCGTACTCGGCGACGTTGTGGGAAGTCAGAGGTGGATCTGTAAAGCATACTTGAGTTTTTCACCGGTGGGCGACATCAGTACGACGCCAGCCCAGGCGCCGCTGATCCGTAGAGACTATCGAAGTACATTGTCCAGTACTCCTAGCTTCGCTGTTGCCGTAGGGAGTTGAACTTCTATCCACTTGGCCACGAAGTCGGCTAGAGCTTGTGATTTGATTGCTGTCCGTGGCTGAAAGGTGATATCGAACGCCATCAACTCGAGCGCCCATTTAGCGATTCGGCCGGTGGCCTCGCGATTATGAAGGACGTCCCCGAGTGGAAATGATGTGACCACCGTGACTTGATGTGCTTGGAAATAGTGCACTAGCTTCCGGACAGTGATGAGTAGGCCATATAATAGCTTCCCCACTTCGCTGCTTTCTTCGTGTCAGAGTCCGCTGAAATTCCCGACTTCGCTGCTTTCTTGGCTGGAACTTGGTCTTACTCGACTTCTGCTGTGATGGCTTGCCGAATGCTGTCGTGCCTGACTGCCGCCTCTTGTGATTGGGCCAATTCGCAACTCTCCTTGTCGCAGGTGAAGGCTTGCTTGACATCGCTGCGTAGGGAGAGGACTCCTGTTGGCCCTGGCATCTTGAGCGCCATGTATGTATAGTGCGGTATCGCCATAAACTTGGCAAGCATCGGTCGTCGCCGAGTATCACGTGGTTACGCAGGTCTCGAAGTCGACACGACTCGAAGCAGATGTTCTCCGTGCGGAAGTTATCCTGTGTGCCGAATGTGACTGGCAAGGTAATCTCCCCGAGTGGTGTTGAAGACAGGTTGGGGATTATCCCGTGGAAAGGCGCCGTGCTCGGCCGTAGATCTGAACGAGGAATTTTCATGTCATCTAGGGTTTTGGCGAAGAGGATGTTGAGCACGCTGCCTCCGTCTATGAGCACCTTCTTCAACCTGATGTTCCTGACGACCGGGTCCAGGACGAGTGGATAGCGTCCTGGGTGCAAAACCCGATCTGGATGATCAGCGCGGGTGAACGTGATGGACATCTCTGACCAGCACAAATATTGGGGGGTGTTTGCTGTTGATATGGCATTAATGTCACGTGTTGTTAGCTTCTGTTTGTGCTTGGACTCATACGCAGACGGCCCTCCGAAGATATGATTTAACTCGGCCTAGGGATCTTGAAAATCATCGGCTGAGGTCCTGATCTGGCTTGTCTTTGTTCTTGTCAACGCCAGACGTTGAAGCCTGCTCGGAGGCAAACTTCTTGAGCATGAAGCAGTCTTTGGCCGCGTGCTTGCCCTTGGGGTGGAAGGGGCATGGCCCGTTCATGACCTTCTGGTAATCGTTGTTCTGTTGGGGCCACGACTTGGACCGCTCCATGTTGGCCACCTCGTTGTTCGACTTCCGCTTGCGGTTGCCGGACTTGTTCTGAGATGGCTCGTTGTCGGCTTTTGTCTTCTGTTCTTTGTGTCGGGACTCCTTTTTCTCGTCGAGGGCCTCTGCGACCGCTTCAGCCGAGTCGGCGTACTTGTTCGCCATGTCGAAACGAGCACGGACAGAGGATGGTGGCTTCCGAGTAAACTTCACGATGAACGGGGCGTCCTTGACTCCCTTGCGGAAGGCGGCGATGACAGCCTCGTCCTTGATCATGGGGACCTTGTTACGCTTCTCGGAGAACCTCTTGATAAAGTCACGTAGAGACTCGTTCTTCTTCTGGTGTAGTTGATATAGATCATGTTCTGAAGATGGCCTCTCGTAGGTCCCTTGAAAGTTGGCGATAAACCACTCCCTGAGTTCTCCCCAGGTCCCGATCGATCGCCTTGGGAGCCCTGTTAGCCATGTCCTCGCCGAGTTGGCTAGTACGACTGGGAGGTAGTTAGCCATGGCTTTGTGGTCACCACTGGCAGCTCGAATTGCCAGGGTGTATACGGTGAGCTAGGACTCGGGGTTGGTTTTGCCTTCGTATTTCTCGATTCCCATAGGCTTGAAGCCCGACGGCCAATCGACGTCCTGGAGCCCGTGAGTGAAAGCTGGAACACCTTCGTCTCCATGAGGGCTCTGGCTCCTGTTACGGTGGTTATACCACTCGTGGCTGAGGCCGAAGCGTTCGTAGTCATCCTCATGTCGGTGACGCTCGTCTTTTTCGCGTTCATGGCGCCGGGCATTGATGGTGTGGTGGAGATCATGTTGTAGCCGGACTTGGAGATCTTGGTTAGGCCGGCGATTGTACTGGTGGCGCCGCTAGTTGTTGTTGTTGGTGTCGCCGAGTGACGTTTGGCGCGACACCTCACGTTGCCGACATGAGCCAGCTGGTCGGCGTCGAGCTGATGTAGATGGGCCTGCTGCCGAAGAACCCGACCGGTTGGTCAGTATAAGCGTGTCGCCCGACTGCTGTTGCTGCTGGCAGGCCACAGTTGTAATCATCACCTTGATATTGGCGATAGTCGGGGTGGCCTGATGATCAGGCCCGAGCTGGTGCATGTCCAGGAGGGTTGCTGTGGAGGCCATGGGCCCCAGGTACCTCATTACCAGTATATGGGCCACTTGGATAGAGGATGGGCCGAACCATGTAATTAGAGATAAGATAGCACCCGACAGGCTTTGCCTTGTATAATAAGAAAGCATAGTCTTAGTCGGATAGGACTCTATCTCTAAGAAGGAAATCCCTTGGCTGTATCCGGCTGGGATTCCTTATCATGTACCCCTGTCCCCTAGTATATAAAGGGAGACAGGGCGCCCCTCCGGGCAAGGACAACAAGATCACCGATCATCAAACACCTCAGAGGAATAACACCTCAACTGGACGTAGGGTATTACCTCACATCGAGGGCCTGAACCAGTATAAACCTTCCGTGTTGCCCTGCAACCCAACGAATTCACCTTCGCCGAGTAGCCCCATAGTTTTATTGCCGGTGCAAAGCATCGACAGTTGGCGCGCCAGGTAGGGGCTCAGGCGAATTCCTCATCAGAAGATTCGATGGATTCAATCAACGGAGTCAACAGCTACAAGTTCTCCCCTGGAGATGCAATTACCTTCAGGAGCTTAGACTTCATTGCCGACCAACTCGGCAATCTCACGTTGGCTGAGGCAGACCCAATCTTGCCAGCCGAGGAACTAGCCGACATTGCACCAGTCGGCTCACAGGACGTCGCGATCTCCTTCCCCGACTTACTGCGGCAGTCCTTCACATCGCCAAGCATCGGGACAACCCTCTCCTTCGGCGTCCGACTTGCGCTAGGCCTTGAGCCAGCCCGGGTTGGGCCGAGAAGGGGAGAGGTCGTCAATCTCCCTCACAGCTCCGGTGACGCTGCGCATCTAAATCCCGCGCAGCAGACCCGATCTTCAGCAATTCAGTTTAGACACGTCCAAGCGCCGTTTCAGATTGGATCTAGAGAGGTCGGAGTCGTTCTCACTCCGATAACTATTCGGAGTCCGATACTAAGTCGGATAGCAGTTCGAGCGCCAGTTTGGACTCTAATTCGGCAAGCTTCCTCCTCTCCCGCGAGATCTTCATGGCTTCAACACCGCCTTCCGAGGTACGCCGACTACAAGAGGAGCAACAGGAGGAGGCGCGTTGACTACGACAAGAGGAGGCCAACCGCGAGGCCCGCAATGACGAGCTACACCAAGCTGGGCGAGTCGCCCAGCAACAGATCCTCCAAACCAAAATTGGCGACAACGACGTCTTCGTCACCCCACAACAGAACATTGTGGCCACAGCAACTCCGCTGGACACACTCCAGCTCGGGCCCGATCACCAGGCCACCCCGACTATCGCTAAGATCAAGGCGATGACCACAGCTGCTGCCTGTCAGTAGCATCAGCAGTCGGGCGACACAATTATACCGACCAACCGGTCGGGTTCTCCGGCGGCAGACTCATCTGCATCAACGCGACGCTGGGCGGCCGGCTCCAGTCGGCAACACGAAGAATCCCGGCAAACCACGCTCGGCAATACCAACAATGACAACCGACGGCGTCGCCAGTACGATTGCTGACCCAATCAAGACCTCCGGGTGCGACTGCACCACGACTTTCGCCACACCTTAAACGCTCGACGCGAAGAACACGAAGAAGATGAACGCCGCCAACTGGAGGACGAAAACGAGCACTTCGGTCTCCACCACGAGTGGCTGCACCGCCTAGATCAGAGTCGGAGCCCTCATGAAGACGAAGGAATCCCAGCCTTCACTCGAGAGCTACAGGACGTCTTTTGGCCGACTGGCTTTAAGCCCACCGGGATTGAAAAGTACAACGGCAAGACAAACCCCGAGTCCTGGCTCACCGTTTACACCCTAGCAGTTCGAGCTGCTGGGGGCGACAGCAGAGTCATGGCTAACTACCTCCCAGTCGCGCTAGCTGACTCGGCGAGGACATGGCTGACAGGCCTCCCGAGGCGGTCGATCGGTTCCTAGGGACAACTCAGGGAGCGGTTCATCGCTAATTTCTAGGGGACCTACGACAGACCCGCTTTGGAGCATGATCTTTATCAACTGCACCAGAAGAAAAATGAGTCTTTGCGCGAATTCATTAAAAGGTTTTCCGAGAAGCGCAACCAAATTCCAACTGTTAAAGACGAGGCCGTCATCGCCGCCTTCCGCAAGGGGGTAAAAGATGCTCCACTCATTGCAAAATTCTCTCGGAAGCCACCATCCACGGTCCGGGCGCTCTTCGACATGGCCAACAAATACGCCGACTCGGCCGAAGCGGTCGCTGAGGCCCTCGACGAGAAGAAGGAGCCCCGACAGAAGGACCAGAAGGCGAAAGCCAACAACGAGCAGTCTCAAAATAAGTCTGGCAGCCGCAAGCGGAAGTCGGACAACGAGGTGGCCAACATGGAGCGCAGTCGGTCGCGACCCCAGCGGAACAACGACTACCAGAAAGTCATGAGCAGGCCATGCCCCTGTGGAGACCATGGGCCCCGGGTACCTCATTACTAGTACATGGGCCACTCGGATAGAGGATGGGCCGAACCATGTAATTAGAGATAAGATAGCACCCGGCAGGCTGTACCTTGTATAATAAGGAAACATAGTCTTAGTCGGATAGGACTCTATCTCTAAGAAGGAAATCCCTTGGTCGTATCCGACTAGGATCCTTATCATGTACCCCTGTCCCCTAGTATATAAAGAGAGGCAGGGCGCCCCTCAGGGCAAGCACAACAAGATCATCGATCATCATACACCTCAGAGGAATAACACCTCAACTGGACGTAGGGTATTACCTCACCTTGAGGGCCTGAACCAGTATAATTCTCTTGTGTTCTTCTGCAGTCCATCGAATTCGCCCTCGCTGAGTAGCCCCATAGTATTATTGCCGGTGCAAAGCATCGACAGTTGGCGCGCCAGGTAGGGGCCCGGCGAATTCCCCATCAGAAGATTCAATGGATTCAATCAACAAGTTCTCCCCCGAAGATGCAATTACCTTCGGGAGCTTAGACTTCATCGCCAATCAACTCGGCGATCTCACCTTGGTTGAGGCAGATCCAATCTTGCCGACCGAGGAACCAGCCGATGTTGCGCCAGTCGGCACCTAGGACACCGCCATCCCCTTCGATGATTTTCTGTGGCAGTCCTTCACATCGCCGAGCATAGGGACAACCCTCTCCTTCGGCGTCCGACTTAGGTTAGGCCTTGAGCCAGCCTGAGTTGGGCCAAGAAGGGGAGAGGTCGTCAATTTCCCACACAACTCCGGCGACGCTGCGCATCTTTATTCCACGTAGCCGACCCGATCTCCAGCAATTCAGTTTGGACACGGCCAAGCGCCGTTTCAGATTGGATCTAGAGAGGTCGGAGTCGTTCTCACTCTGATAAACTATTCGGAGTCCGACAGCAAGTCGGACAGCGGTTCAAGCGCTAGCTCGGACTTTAATTCGGCAAGCTTCCCCCTCTCCCGCGAGATCTTCATGGCTTCAACACCACCTTCCGAGGTACGCCGACTACAAGAGGAGAGACAAGAGGAGGCGTGCCGATTACAACAAGACGAGGCCAACTACGAAGCCCGCAATAATGAGCTGCGACAGGCTGGGCGAATCGCTCAGCAACAGATCCTCCAAACCAAAATTGGCGACCACGACGTCTTCGTCACACCACAACAGAACGTTGTGGCCGCAGCAACTCTGCTGGACACACTCCAGCTCGGGGCCGATCACCAGGCCACTCCGACTATCGCCAAGATCAAGGCGATGATCACATCTGTTGCCTGTCAGCAGCAACAGCAGTCGGGCGACACTGCAATACCGACCAACCGGTCGGGTTCTCTGGCGGCAGGCTCATCTGCATCAGCACGACGCTGGGCGGCCGGCTCCAGTCGGCAATACCAATAATGACAACCGGCGGCGTCGCCAATACGATCGCCGACCCAATCAAGACCTCCGAGTGTGACTGCACCGAGACCTTCGTCACACCATAAACGCTCGACGCGAAGAATGCGAAGAAGATGAACGCCGTCGACTGGAAGACGAAAACGAGCACTTCGGTATCCACCACAAGCGACTACATCGCCAAGATCGGAGTCAGAGCCCTCACAAAGACGAAGGCATCGTAGCCTTCACTTGGGAGCTACAGGACGTCTTGTGGCCGACTAGCTTTATGCCCATCGGGATCGAGAAGTACGACGGCAAGACAAACCCAGAGTCCTGGCTTACCGTTTACAGCCTAGCAGTTCGAGCAGCTGGGGGCGACAGCAGAGTCATGGCTAACTACCTCCCAGTCGCACTAGCCGACTCGGCGAGGACATGGCTGACAGGCCTCCCGAGGCGGTCGATCGGTTCCTGGGGACAACTCAGGGAGCGGTTCATCGTTAACTTCCAAGGGACCTACGACAGACCCGCTTCGGAGCATGATCTTTATCAACTGCACCAGAAGAAAAACGAGTCTTTGCGCGAATTCATCAAAAGGTTTTCCGAGAAGCGCAACCAAATTCCAACTGTCAAAGACAAAGCCGTCATCGCCGCCTTTCACAAAGGGGTAAAAGACGCTCCGCTTATTGCAAAATTCACTCGAAAGCCACCATCCACAGTCCGGGCGCTCTTCGACATGGCCAACAAATACGCCGACTCGGCCGAAGCGGTCGTGGAGGCCCTCGACGAGAAGAAGGAGCCCCGACAGAAAGAACAGAAGGCGAAAGCCGACAACGAGCCTTCTCAAAATAAGTCCGACAGCCACAAGCGGAAGTGTCGATGTTTTACACCGGCAATAAATATATGGGGCTACTCGGCGGATGGAAACTCGGTGGATTGCAAAGGAACACAGGGAGATTTTATACTGGTTCAGGCCCTCATGGGGCGCCATGCCTCCCCTTATATACTGGGGGACAGGGTTACAAGGTAGGAGTCCCCATTGGATTACGACTAGGAGATCTCCCCTTAGAGATATAACGCACCCGACTAGAAGTGTACATTCCTTTCTATACAAGGTGAAGTCTGCCGAATCTAGCTATATCTCTAATCACAAGGCTAGGCCCATCCTCTATCCGAGTGGCCCATATGCTTGTCATGAGGTACCCGGGGCCCATGGCACCCACAGTAGCCCCCGAGACCTTCATAGTTGAGTCATAGCTAATGCCGAGTGCTCATCCTCCACGGTGAAGTCTTCCCGAGTGCATTGCTCCCGAGTACTCTTTGTCTGAGTGCTGCTTCTCCCGAGTCCTGCTTCATGTCAGCTGGCAGCGAGGCTATGAAGGGCTCCATGTAGATGTAGGAATAGTGTGCGCCGAATAGGCGCACCTATTAGGTGTAGCCCCCGACTTTGTGCTTAATTGTGAAAACAATTAAACATGAAGTCAAAGATCTTTAACCTTGTAGTCTTTCCCGAGTAGATTACTACTGGTATATGAGACTCTTCAGTATCATGTCAACCGGAATATGATTTATAGTCTTGCCGAGCAGGGAACTACTCGTATGTAGGACTCTTCGACTTCATGTCAGTCGGAATGTGTGTTTATAGTCTTGCCAAGTAGGATGCTACTTGTATATGGGACTCTTCAGCGTCATGTCAGCTGGAAAGGGAGTGTTTATAGTCTTTCCCGAGTGGCGTCCCACCCAGAAGTTAGACTCATCCGCATCATGTCAGCGGGAATGAAGATTTATAGTCTCTCCCGAGTAGTGTACTACTCGAAAGTTAGACTCATCCGCGTCATGTCAGCGGGAATAATGCTGCTCATGGCAACTGGTGGCCACGCATGTAGGCCGAGTACCACTGTATGAAAAATAAATCCATTACGTGGTTAGGTGTACTCGAGAGAGATACCTGCATCTCCAATTTTAATGAACACCAGCTTGTGATCCTTGTAAGGATGTATCCTCGAGACCTGGTGGATAAGACAGATACCCAAACATATATGTTTAGCAATAAGGCTTTCATGAAGCATATCTGTTTACCTCATCGGTTCCTATGGGTAGCACCAGCGCTATAATTTCAACTCAGCCTGCGGGCGGCCCACATGGAGCATGCTACTGTAGGAACTCATATCTTGGTGGTTGCTACCAAGTAAGCCGGCCTGAGCCGACTTATTCGGCATAGCTCTATAGAAGTATCATCCATCGCATGTCAGGATGAGTTTTTTGGTGTTGGTAACCACAATTAGCCAGAGAAAACCTTATTCACAAGCCTTTCCAACTTACGTTCTAGATGCAAACTGGTTGCCACATAAGCCTGAGTGGGTATAATGCAGGATCTGCTTGCCCTCCTCAGGTGTGATGCAGTGCATGAGAACTCCGGATGCACTTTGACGATGTAAGTCTTCTCTGACTTCAGAAGAGCCGAGCAGGGTACCCGAACCTTGCATTAGCATAGGATTCGGCTAGCGACCCTCATGGGGCATACCCTACCCAACAGAGCTGTGACCAAATAAGGTACCCGAACCTAGCAGTAGCGTAGGATTCGGCTGGCGACCCTCATGGGGCGTACCCTACTTAGCCGAGTAGTACACAGCCCCGACTGGCGCCGGAGGTCGATTATTAGCTCGCATGGAGCGTAGCCGGGCTCGCATGGAGCATAGCCGGGGAAGATGACATCCCGACTGGTGCAAGTACTCGGTCAGTAGCCCTCATGAAGCATCCCGAGTGTATTTTGGCAGACTTGTCCAGCCCCCGAGCGTAGGAGATAGGCTCGCAGCCCTGAGTTCCTGTCACGCATATCTGGAGCTGGGCCTGCAATGTAAAAATATCGGATGAGTAGCATCTGATGATGGAAATAATCACCCGAATAAAATGTATTTTACAATGTATGTAAATACGTGTTCTTCCTCTTTTTGTTATTAATTTCCTCGAGTAGTTGACCCCTTACGTTTAAGCACTCTGCCCGACTAGTCATAGCCCCCTAGCGTCGGGAGTTGGCTCATGGCTCTTTCCCAGGCACGCGTTTTGGGTGACTTGAGTTCGTCTTACATGGAGCAGAGTTTCACGGATCGAGATTTATGCTACTCGAGTACTTTTGTAATCATTTAAGAGCAAAAACGGAAAAAAGTAAATGCACAGCTTGTACACCTATTAGGTGTAAGCGGCTGTGGCACTAGCAAGGCCGAGTGAGGAGATGTTTATCAAAAAGCGACTTAGCTGTTCGGTATTTGGGAGTGGGGATGCCATCCTCATGTTTGAGCTTGTGAGCCCCCGAGCATGTCACTTGTTGTTCTGATAATCTTCAGTTGTTGAAGGTCGAAGGCGGTTGTGACCGACTGCCACAATGGAGCCGTCTGACTTGCGTTTGCGATTCCCAGCTTTAGTCGGGACCGCGTCGTCGGTGTCGTCCCACTTCTTCTGTCAGGGTGACTTGTTGTCATCGAGGGCCTCGGCAACAGCGTGGGCCGAGTCGGCGTACTTGTTTGCCATGTCGAATAGGGCCTTGACAGAGTTGGGAGGCTTCCGCGTGAATTTGTCGATGAACGAGGTGTCTTTGACTCCTTTTCGAAAGGCGGCGATGACGACCTCATCCTTGATGTTTGGGATCGAATTTTTCTTCTCAGAGAACCTCTTGATGAAGTCACAAAGAGACTCATTCTTCCTTTGATGCAACTGATATAAGTCGTGCTCGGAAGATGGCCTCTCGTACGTTCCCTAGAAGTTGGCGATGAAGCGTTCCCGGAGTTCTCCCCAGGAGCCGATAGATTGCTTGGGAAGTCCTGTTAGCCATGTCCTCGCTGAGTCGGCTAGAGCGACTGGGAGGTAGTTAGCCATGACTTTGTGATTTCCTCCAGCTGCTCGGATCGCCAGAGTGTAGACCGTGAGCCAGGACTCGGGATTGGTCTTGCCGTCGTATTTGTCGATGCCTATAGGCTTGAAACCTGACGGCCAGTCGGCCTGTTGTAGCTCCTGGGTGAAGGCCGGTACTCCTTCATCTTCATGAGGACTCCGACCCCAACTACGGCGGCGAAACCGCTCGTGGTGGAGGCCGAAACGCTCGTTCTCGTCTTCCGGTTGGCGTTGCTCATCATCTTCTCATTCGCGGTGTCGAGCGTTGATGTCCTGCCGAAGATCATGTCGTTGTCGGCCTTGAAGGTCCTGATCATCCCGACGGTTGCTTTGACGTTGCCGGTTGTCGTTGGGGCTGCCGAGTGACGCCTGATGTGCCTCCGTATGCAGCTGACTGGAGCTAGCCGCTCGGCGTCGCTTTGAGGTAGATGAGACTGCCGTTGGGAATGTCGACCGGTTGGTCGGTATGAGGGTATCACCCGACTGTTGGTGCTGCTGACATGCAGCAGCGGTAAGCAGGGCTTTTATCCTTGCGATCGTCGGGGTGGCCTGGTGATCAGGCCCAAACTGGACCGTGTCCAGTAGGGTCACGGCGGCCACGATGTTCTGTTGTGGCGTGACGAAGACGTCATGGTCGCCGACTTTTGTTTGGAGGGTTTGTTGCTGAGCGGTTTGCCCAGCCCTGCGTAGGCCGTCATTGCGGGCGTGCAGGTGTCTTGCTTCTTCCTCCTGTTGTTCTTGCAGTTGGCAGGCCTCCTCCTCTTGTTGTTCGTGTAGTCGGCGTAATTCCTGAGTAGGAGTAGAGCCTTTGGATGCCATGAAGATTTCTCGTGGCGGGAAGAGGCTTGCCGAACTACTGTCCGACTTAGAGTCGGAATCCGACTGGGAGTCGTAGTCCGACCGAGAGTCGTAGTCGGAATAGTTGATGGGGATGAGTGTAACTCTGACCTCCCTGGATCTGATCTCGAGCGGCTCGGGGCCGTATCCGAGTCGAACTCCAGGGGATCGGGTTGGCCGCGTCGGATGTAGATTGTAGATATCCGCGGTGTCTCCGAGTCCGAACGGGAAATTGACGATCTCTTCCCTTCTCGGCCCGATCTCAGCCGGCTCGAAACCGAGTCCGAGTCGAACACTGAAAGGAAGAGTTGTCCCTGGGCTCGGGCGTATAGGAGATCGCCGCAGCATGTCGTCGAAGATTGCCACAGCGTCGTGTGGGCCGACTAGCGCGGAGTCAGCTGGTTCCTCGGCCGGTTGGATCGGGTCCATGTCGGCCTGGGTGAGATTGCCGATCTGGTCGGCGACGAAGTCGAGGCTTCTGAATGCGATTGTATCTCTGGGGGAGAGTTTGCCGCCGACGACTTTGGTTGCTGGATCCATCGAGCTTGTAGATGTAGATCGCGCCGAAACCCCTACCTGGCGCGCCAACTATCGATGTTTTACACCGGCAATAAATATATGGGGCTAGTCGGCGGATGTAAACTCGGTGGATTGCAAAGGAACACAGAGAGATTTTATACTGGTTCAGGCCCTCAATGTGAGGTAATACCCTACGTCCAGTTTGTATGTATTCCTTTGAGGATATACGGTGGTGGTTCTGATGAACTTGTGTGCACCTGCCCTCATGGGGCGCCCTGCCTCCCCTTATATACTGGGGGACAGGGTTACAAGGTAGGAGTCCCCATCGGATTACGACTAGGAGATCTTCCCTTAGAGATATAACGCACCCGACTAGGACTGTATATTCCTTTCTATACAAGGCGAAGTCTGCCGAATCTAGCTATATCTCTAATTACAAGGCTAGGCCCATCCTCTGTCCAAGTGGCCCATACGCTTGTCATGAGGTACCCGGGGCCCATGGCACCCACAGGAAGTCGGACAACGAGGTGGCCAACATGGAGCGTAGCCGGTCGCGGCCCCAGCGGAACAACGACTACCAGAAAGTCATGAGCGGGCCATGCCCCTTTCATCCCAAGGGAAAGCACGCGGCCAAAGACTACTATATGCTCAAAAAGTTTGCCTCCGAGCAGGCTTCATCGTCTGGCACCGACAAGGACAAAGACAAGCCAGACTCGGGTCCGGCTGATGATTTCCAAGATCCTCAGGCCGAGCTCAACCATATCTTCGGGGGGCCACTCGCGTACGAGTCCAAGCACAAACAGAAGCTTTCAGCGCGCGATATCAACACGGTCTCCACGACGGACACCCCCCAATACCTGCGCTGGTCAGAGATGGCCATCACCTTCAATCACGTAGATCACCCAGATCGGGTTTACCACTCGGGACGCTACCCACTCGTCCTGGACCCGGTCGTCAGAAACATCAGGCTGAAGAAAACCCTCATCGATGGAGGTAGCGCGCTCAATATCCTGTTCGCCAAGACTTTGGAAGAGATGAAAATTCCTCGTTCAGAACTACGGCCGAGCATTGCGCCCTTCCACGGGATAATTCCCGGCCTGTCATCAACTCCACTCGGGTAGATAACGTTGCCGGTAACCTTTGGCATGTGGGATAATTTCCGCACAGAAAATGTCTGCTTCGAGGTTGCCAACTTCGAGACCGCGTACCACGCGATACTCGGACGACCGGCACTCGCCAAATTTATGGCAATACCGCACTATACATACATGGTGCTGAAGATGCCTGGGCCAGCAAGAGTCCTCTCCCTCCGCAGCGACATCAAGCATGCCTTCACCTGCGACAAGGACAGCTGCGAACTGGCTCAATCACAAGAGGCGGCAGTCAGGCGCGATAGCATTCGGCAAGCCGCCACAACAGAAGTTGAGCAAGATCAAGTTCCGGCGAAAAAAACAGCGAAGTCGGGAATTTCAGCGGACTCTGACACGAAGAAGATCCCCCTGGACCCTTCCGACCCCTCCAAGACTGCTCTAGTCAGGACCGGACTCGACCCCAAATAGGAAGACGCGCTCGTCACCTTCCTCCAAGCCAACAAGGATATCTTCGCGTGGAAACCGTCTGACATGCCGGGTGTACCAAGGGAGGTGATCAAACACGCCCTAAACGTGAAGACAGACGCCAAGCCAGTCAAGCAACGGCTGCGGCGCTTCGCTCAAGACGGCAAACATGCTATCCGGGAGGAAATTACTAAGCTCCTCGCAGCCGGGTTCATCAAGGAGGTCTACCACTCGGACTGGCTGGCAAACCCAGTTCTGGTCCGGAAGAAAAACGGTAAATGGCGCATGTGCGTCGACTACACCAACCTCAACAAAGCGTGCCCCAAGGACCCATTTGGTCTTCCCCGGATAGATCAGGTGGTTGATTCCACAGCAGGGTGTGACCTACTCAGCTTTCTCGACTGCTACTCGGGATACCATCAAATCAGCGTGAGGGAGGAAGACTGCTTGAAGACATCTTTCATCACACCGTTTGGAGCGTATTGCTATATCACAATGCCGTTCGGTTTGAAGAACGCGGGCGCAACCTATCAAAGGGCTATTCAGCGGTGTCTGCACACTCAGATCAGGCGCAACGTGGAAGCCTACGTCGACGATGTGGTGATCAAGACCAAGTCCAAACAAGACCTCATCGCTGACCTGGAAGAAACCTTCCAAAACCTTTGAAGATTCAAGATGAAGTTGAACCCGAAAAAATGCGCCTTCGGTGTGCCATACGGAAAGTTACTCGGCTTCATCGTCTCGCACCGCGGCATCGAGGCCAACCCGGAGAAAGTCAACGCCATCAGGCACATGGCACCCCCGACTAACCTCAAAGACGTCCAGAAGCTGATAGGCTGCATGGCGGCACTCAATCGGTTTATCTCCTGACTGGGCGAACGGGGCACGCCCTTCTTCAAGCTACTCAAAAAGACCGACAATTTCCATTGGACTCCGGAAGCCCAACGAGCCTTCGAAGACTTCAAACAATTCCTCACATCACCCCCCGTGTTGGCGTCACCTCTGCCCCAGGAACCGCTAATGCTATATCTGGTGGCAACAACATTGGTAGTCAGCACGGTGCTGGTGGTTGAGCGATCCGAACAGGGTCATATTCAAAAAATACAACGGCCAGTCTACTTCGTCAGCGAGGTCCTCGCCGACTCCAAAACGAGATATCCGCAGGTCCAGAAGCTGCTATATGGCCTACTTATCACAGTCCGGAAGCTGGTGCATTATTTCCAAGCACACCAAGTCACGGTGGTCACAGCATTTCCACTCGGGGATGTCCTTCATAATCGCAAGGCCACCAGCCGAATCGCTAAATGGGCACTCGAGTTGATGGCGTTAGACATCACCTTTCAGCCACAGACAGCAATCAAGTCTCAAGCTCTAGCCGACTTCGTGGCCGAGTGGACAGAAGTCCAACTGCCTACACCAACAGCAAAGCTAGAGTACTGGACAATGTACTTCGACAGTTCTCTATGGATCGACGGCACCGGGGCCGGAGTCATATTGACGTCCCCCACTGGCGAAAAACTAAAGTACGTTCTACAAATCCACTTCCCGGCTTCCCACAACATCGCCGAGTACGAGGCAGTTGTTCACGGGCTCCGCATCGCTATATCACTCGGCATACGTCGACTGGTTGTGCGTGGAGACTCTCAACTCGTGGTAAACCAAGTCATGAAAGACTGGACCTGTCTCGACGATACCATGGCGGCATACTGTCAGGAGGTCCGCAAGCTAGAAAACAAGTTCGACGGGCTAGAAATCACACATGTCCTGCGCCAATACAACGACGCAGCAGACGAGCTGACAAACATGGGATCCAAGCGAGAAGCAGTTCCAACTAGAATCTTTGTCGAGCAACTTATGGAGCCATCAGTCAAGAAGAAACCGGCACCAGATCAGTCGGGAGGCGAGCCTACCCCGACCACAGATGAGGTGCTACACATATGCCAAGACTGGAGGACTCCTGTTGTCAAATTTCTCCTGGACGACAAACTCCCAGAAGATCGCAGTCAAGCCGAGAAGATAAAGCGTCGAAGCAAAAGCTTCCTACTAGTCGGGGAAGACCTGTACCGAAGAAGCGCATCCGGTGTCCTCATGCGCTGCATCACCACCGAGGAGGGCAAGCAGATTCTGCATTCGATCCACTTGGGCATATGTGGCAACCACGCTGCATCCAGGACGTCAGTCGGAAAGGCTTACCGGCAGGGATTTTTCTGGCCCACAGCAGTAACAGACGCCAAAGACATCGTTCGCAAGTGCGAGGGTTGCCAGTTCTATGCAAGACAAACAAATCTTCCAGTCCAGGAACTCCAAACTATCCCCATTTCCTGGCCATTTGCAATATGGGGGCTCGACATGGTCGGGCCTTTCAAGAAAGCGCCAGGAGGGTTCACACATTTATTCGTCGCGGTGGATAAATTCACCAAGTGGATTGAGGCTAAACCCGTTGCAACAATTACAGCGGCACGAGCAAAGGACTTCATCATGAGTATATTATACCGATTCGGAGTCCCTAACAGCATCATCACCGACAACGGTACTCAGTTTGCGGCCGGCGTATTCCAAGACTTCTGCGACGATTTCGGCATCAAGATCTGCTATGCATCTGTGGCACACCCGTGGAGCAACGGGCAGGTTGAACGAGCCAACGGCATGGTCTTACAAGGCATCAAGGCCAAGATATTCGACCGACTACAACCATATGCGGGCCAGTGGGTACAAGAACTCCCATCCGTTCTCTGGTCTCTCAGAACCACGGTTAGTCGGGCGACAGGGCAATCCCCTTTCTTTCTGGTCTACGGTGCCGAGGCTATGCTACCTACCGAGTTACAGTTCGGCTCTCCACGAGTCCGGGCTTACTCAGAAGATGACTCCAACAATAGCCGACTGATCGAACTAGATCTGCTGGAAGAAGCAAGAGACACCGCAACTATCCAGTCGGCAAGGTATCTTCAAGGCCTACGTCGCTACCACAATCGCAATGTCCGTGGCCGTGCCTTTTTGGTTGGGGATCTCGTTCTGAGGAAAATACAAACCACCAAAGACATGCATAAATTATCCCCAATCTAGGAAGGGCCGTTCATTATAGCCGAGGTCACGCGGCCAAGCGCCTACCGACTGAAGACCGAAGACGGCGCTCTCATCAGCAACTCATGGAACATAGAACAGCTACGTCCTTTCTATACCCGAGTTCTATACTTTTCATGTGTACAGTTCTTCTGACTCACTACGCCGCTTGTATCAATCGAGTAGTGAGTCGGGGGCTGCATGTATATATGTGTCCTGTCGATAACATACGAGCTTATTTCACTTCGGTTATGAAGCCTTACTACGACTGTCACGTTTGCCCGAGTACAACTCCTTACTTTGAACGCTTTTTAAGTTCCGACAGACTAACTCGGTGCATACTACACAGTCGAGTAAAGCAAATGACGACCGAATCATGAGCTTGGCGGCATTACACGTATATTTACACATGCTTGTTTAACAAGAGTTTATATACACCGACTACATAACATATTGCCCTCACAGACCTAGGTCTCGGGTGATTATTTCGGCAGTCGGCTTCGCCCGGGCGATCAGCTCCAGCGCCTCCTCTGGCGTCGTCTCTTCGGCAAACCCCTTCCCGATGGCTTCAATATCCGCCCTGGGTTATATGGATTTGGTCATCGCCAGGGTCTGGGCCACGCCGGCGACAACACGCTCATCCGAGTGCCTTTTCAAGGCACTCGGTGCATCCTCGAGATGCGCTTCTATCTGGTGGATTCTGCTGCAGCTGGTTCCCACTGGGCGGGGATCTATGAGGTCAAGGAGCCCTTTCACGGACCCGACGAGGGCCTCCCGTGACTCCCTGATCAACCTTATCTCCTCTGTGTAGAACTGATATTGGGCCTGGACATTGGTTCTCATGTCTACCCAGGTCCGCTGGCAAGTAAGCTTGTCAAGTTCGGCTACACACAGAATAACTAATGGATTGGCTAAGATCACAGTCAGGTTGGGGACTTACTTTCGTAGTCGGCCTCCCTCCCGGCCACGGTCTTCTCTAGTTTAGCCTTTTCCTTACCGAGCTTGACGAAGGCCTCCTTCAACTCGGACTTCTCCTGGTCAAGCTCGATGTTGGCCTTTGTCAGGTCGGCCTTGACCTTCTCTAGCTCGGCTGTGGCTTCTTCGGCCTCCTTCAGCTGCGATTCCCTCTCTGTTCGGGTCTTTAACTCCGCCTCGAGGTCTGCACCACAGATTAGCCAAGAGCTCAACCGTGCAGTCATGACACAACTGGGCAGTCGGGAACAACGCAGCTGGATGAATACATCAACGGTTCAGTCAGGAAGATATACTCGAGGATTTTACCTCTGATCTTTCCGGCTAGGGCCCATGTCTCCGCCCTGAGCTGATCGGCGCCACTCTTCAACCAGGCCTCCCTCCCCGCATGACGCGCCTCCATCTTGGCCTTCAACGCCCGGAGCTGCTCCAGTTCTGCGAGGTGGGGGGCTACCTCGACCAAGATTTCCGACATCGCCTCATTGTGGTCGACAAGCTTCTGCTCAGGATAAAAGACGGATCAAGGACGGAGTCATACATCAAAAGAAGAAGATTGCCGAGGCTCTCCCACAAGAGTCATACCGCGACCCCCTTGGACCCGCTGATAGCGGCGCGAAGCAAGCTTTCGCGCTCCCTCCTCGCGACAACTTCATCGAGTCTGAAGCTTTTTGCAGTACCGTCGCGAGTTGTCCATGTAAAGGTCTGGGGCATCACACATGGAGGAGCTTCGATCTGAGGCAGATGCGGGATCTCTGGCGGTGGCGGCAGCGGCGACGATGATGACGCCCACGACGGTGATGGGGCCCCTGCCTCCACACCGCCGTCCCCTGCGGCCTCGGGGATTGGCTCAGGGGCTCCAACGATGACTTCTGCAACAGGCGACGCCTCAGGGGCTGAGGCCTCGACCCCAGCGGCCGCCCCTCGGTTGGGCGGCGGCAGTGGCCCTATAGTCGGGACCACCTCGGTCTCCGTGACCAGGTTGGCCTCCGGCTCGGCAGGTGTGTTCGCGGCCACCGGCTCGGCCGGGGCGAGCCCTTCAAGAGGAGCGGTCGGATTGATCTCCTTGAGATCGATATCGGCTCGCTTCCTACGTGGCGAAGCAAGACATCAAGACATGACTTCAACACACAAAGACTTCAAAAGACCCGGAGCAGCGCACCTCTTGGAGAACTTCAGCTTCTTGCTGGGTGACCTGCTCCCCGGCGGAGCGCTAGCTCCGGCAATCGGCCCGGTCGGCGTTACAGTCGGCGGTGGCGTATCAACCCGAGTCGGCCCCGACTCTGGTATGGTCGGCTCGGGCGCCTCCGCCCCTGGCGGCGTCTGCTCTAGCCAGCCCCTCAGTGGCGCCACGGCCGGGCTCGACAACATTGGACTCAAACCCGCAGGTCTCAACCTGGGACTTGACCGCTTGGGCGTCGCGGCGACGGCGTCCTTTATTTTCATGCTTCCGCTCATGGCGCGCGCTGTCATGGCCCCCTCGCCCTGATATAAAATCGGTTTCTTCCCCGCTCTCTTGGAGTCAGGTTGGGCAGCGGAGGGACTTCTCGGCCTCTTCTTCGACGCGACGGCCGACAATGGATGGGAGTCTTCATCAAACTCCACGCACCACTACAAAAAAATCGACAAGACACATCAAGTGCTGCCGGAAACTTAGACATTTGAGCCTGCAGGCGTACGCTACGAAGGGAAGACGGATGTTACCTCGGTCCGGGGCCGGTTGTGCTTGAAAGACGCAATGCATCTCTTCTTGTCTTCGGTTTCAATTACCCCTGGAGAAGTATCCGAACAAGGTCTCCGTTACCTTCCGCTCGTCGGCCGACTCCCGACTAACTCGGTCAGGGTCATTTTTTCCCTGATAGTCCCAACCGAACGCGCTCCTCAGCTTCAGGGGCTGGAAGCACCGGGTCAGGAACCGCCTGGCTACCCAAGGACCAGTCAGGCTGGCCTTCTTGAAATTATCCAGCTTCGCCAGCAGCAGGTGCACTTGACCCATCTCCTCATAGGTCGGGTCCGCCGACCAATTCGGCGAAAACACCGGCGGCAAGCCGGTAAATGGCCGCAAGGAGGGTGCCAGATTTGCGCAATAGAACCACTCCTTGTGCCAGCCTTTAAAGGAGGATTTCAAGGGAAGATCAAGATACGACTTTTTCCTATCACCCCTCAATTGAAGACCAGCCCCCGATTACACTGATGTTAGATTTGGAGGGCTGAGGCTTAATGTGGAACAGATGCCTGAAGAAGAAGAAATGGGGTTCCACACCCAAATAGCACTCACACAGAGTGACAAAAATAGAGATCTGAAGGATTGAGTTCGGGTTCAAATGCACTAACTCTAGCCCATAGAAATCAAGGATGCGGCAGAAGAAATCAGAAGACGGAAGGCACAAGCCTCGATCGAAAAAGGAGGCGAAAACTACCGTTTCTCAAGGTCGGGGATTTGGGCTCGACTCATCCCTGGCCGACCGCCAGCAAATCACTTCTTGGCTGGGCAACTTCAGCTCGCTTTCCAGCCGCTTCAGCTTCACCGAGCCACAGTCCGAAATCGGCCAAGAACTCGCCGGCGCACCCGCGAGATCCGAAGCCTTCGGCATGACCGGAAGCAAAGAGATTTGGGGGAAAGCGAATCGAGGGCTTGGAACAAGTGAAGAGGATTGGAATCTCCCGAGTTTGGGAGGGGAATGGAAGATGAAGAGATTGGCTGATTTGGGGAAGACGACGGAACCTTTTTCTCTCTCCCCGTCTTTTTATAACCAATGCCGACTAAATGGGCTTGGGCCTACACAGTCTGCTCTGGGCCAACAAGATATGAGTTCCTACAGTAGCATGCTCCATGTGGGCCGCTCGCAGGCTGAGTTGAAATTATAGTGCTGGTGCTACTAACAGGAACCGATGAGGTAAACAGATATGCTTCATGAGAGCCTTATTGCTAAACATATATGTTTGGCTATCTGTTTTATTCACCAGGTCTCGAGGATACATCCTCATAAGGATCGCAAGCTGGTCTTCATTAAAATTGGAGATGCAGGTATCTTTCTCGAGTACACCTAACCATGCCATGGATTTGTTTTCATAAAGTGGTACTCGGCCTACATGCGTGGCCATCAGTTGCCATGAGCAACATTTTACCCGCTGACATGATGCGGAAGAGTCTAACTTTTGAGTAGTGCACTACTCGGGAGAGACTATAAATATCTTTTCCCGCTGACATGATGCGGAGGAGTCTAACTTTTGAGTGGGACGCCACTCGGAAAAGACTATAAACCCCTTTTTCCAGCTGACATGACACTGAAGAGTCCCATACACGAGTAGCATCCTACTCGGCAAGACTATAAACATATATTCCGACTGACATGAAGTCGAAGAGTCCTATATACGAGTAGTTTCCTACTCGGCAGGACTATAAAGTTTATTCCGGTTGACATGATACCGAAGAGTCGTAAATACCAGTAGTAATCTACTCGAGAAAGACTTCCAGGTTAAAGATCTTTGACTTTATGTTTAATTATCTTCACAATTAAGCACAAAGTTGGGGGCTACACCTAATAGGTGCGCCTATTCGGCGCACCCTATTCATATATTTACATGAAGCCCTTCATAGCCTCGCTGCTAGCTGACATGAAGCAGGACTCGGGAGAAGACTTACTCGGACAAAGAGTACTCGGGCGCACTGCACTTGGGCAACCTTCACCGTGGAGGATGAGCACTCGGCATCAGCTGTGACTCAACTATGAAGGTCTCAGGGGCTACTGTGGAGGCCATGGGCCCCGGGTACCTCATTACTAGTACATGGGCCACTCGGATAGAGGATGGGCCGAACCATGTAATTAGAGATAAGATAGCACCCGGCAGGCTATACCTTGTATAATAAGGAAACATAGTCTTAGTCGGATAGGACTCTATCTCTAAGAAGGAAATCCCTTGGTCGTATCCGACTGGGATCCTTATCATGTACCCCTGTCCCCTAGTATATAAAGGGAGGCAGGGCACCCCTCAGGGCAAGCACAACAAGATCATCGATCATCATACACCTCAAAGGAATAACACCTCAACTAGACGTAGGGTATTACCTCACCTTGAGGGCCTGAACCAGTATAATTCTCTTGTGTTCCTCTGCAGTCCATTGAATTCGCCCTCGCTGAGTAGCCCCATAGTATTATTGCCGGTGCAAAGCATCGACAGCCCCTTTCACCCCAAGGGCAAGCACGCGGCCAAAGACTGTTACATGCTCAAGAAGTTTGCCTCCGAGCAGGCTTCATCGTCTGGCACCGACAAGGACAAAGACAAGCCAGACTCGGGTCCGGCTGACGATTTCCAAGTTCCTCAAGCCGAGCTCAACCACATCTTCGGGGGGCCACTCGCGTACGAGTCCAAGCGCAAATAGAAGCTTTCAGCGCGTGACATCAACACGGTCTCCGCGGCAGATACCCCCCAATGCCTGCGCTGGTTAGAGATGGCCATCACCTTCAATCGCGCAGATCACCCAGATTGGGTTTCCCACCCGGGACGCTATCCACTCGTCCTGGACCCGGTCGTCAGAAACATCAGGCTGAAGAAAACCCTCATCGATGGAGGTAGTGCGCTCAATATCCTGTTCGCCAAGACTTTGGACGAGATGAAGATTCCTCGTTCAGAACTACGGCCGAGCACCACGCCCTTCCACGAGATAATTCCCGGCCTGTCATCAACTCCACTCGGGCAGATAACCTTGCCGGTAACCTTCGGCACGTAGGATAATTTCCGCACAGAAAATGTCTGCTTCGAGGTCGCCGACTTCGAGACCGCGTACCACGTGATACTCGGACGACCGGCACTTGCCAAATTTATGGCGATACGCACTATACATACATGGTGCTGAAGATGCCTGGGCCAGCAGGAGTCGTCTCCCTCCGTAGCGACATCAAGCAAGCCTTCACCTGCGACAAGGAGAGCTGCGAACTGGCTCAATCACAAGAGGCGGTAGTCGGGCGCAATAGCATTCGGCAAGCCATCACAACAGAAGTCGAGCAAGATCAAGTTCTGGCCAAAAAAGCAGCAAAGTCGGGAATTTCAGCGGACTTTGACATGAAGAAGATCCCCCTGGACCCTTCCGACCCCTCCAAGACTGCTCTAGTCGGGACCGGACTCGACCCCAAATAGGAAGACGCGCTCGTCACCTTCCTCCAAGCCAACAAGGATATCTTCGCGTGGAAACCGTCCGACATGCCGGGCGTACCAAGGGAGGTGATCGAGCACGCCCTAAACATGAAGACAGACGCCAAGCCAGTCAAGCAACGGCTGCGGTGCTTCGCTCAAGACCGCAAAGATACTATTCGGGAGGAAATTACCAAGCTCCTCGTAACCGGGTTCATCAAGGAGGTCTACCACCCAGACTGGCTGGCAAACCCAGTTCTGGTCCGGAAGAAAAACGGTAAATGGCATATGTGCGTCGGCTACACTGATCTCAACAAAGCGTGCCCCAAGGACCCATTTGGTCTTCCCCGGATAGATCAGGTGGTTGATTCCACGGCAGGGTGCGACCTACTCAGCTTTCTCGACTGCTACTCGGGATACCATCAAATCAGCCTGAGGGAGGAAGACTGCTTGAAGACATCTTTCATCACGCCGTTTGGAGCGTATTGCTACATCACAATGCCGTTCGGTCCGAAAAACGCGGGCGCAACCTATCAGCGGGCTATTCAGCGGTGTCTGCACACTCAGATCGGGCGCAACGTGGAAGCCTACGTCAACGACGTGGTGATCAAGACCAAGTCCAAAGAAGACCTCATCGCTGACTTGGAAGAAACCTTCCAAAACCTTCGAAGATTCAAGATGAAGTTGAACCCGGAAAAATGCGCCTTCGGTGTGCCATCCGGAAAGTTACTCGGCTTCATCGTCTCGCATCGCGGCATCGAGGCTAACCCGGAGAAAGTCAACGCCATCAGGAACATGGCACCCCCGACCAACCTCAAAGATGTCCAGAAGCTGACAGGCTGCATGGCGGCACTCAGTCGGTTTATTTCTCGACTGGGCGACGGGGCATGCCCTTCTTCAAGCTAGTCAAAAAGGCGGACAATTTCAAATGGACTCCGGAAGCCCAACAATCCTTCGAAGACTTCAAACAATTCCTCACATCACCCCCCGTGTTGGCGTTACCCCTGCCCCAGGAACCGCTAATGCTATATCTGGCAGCAACAATACAGGTAGTCAGCACGGTGTTGGTGGTTGAGCGACCCGAATAGGGTCATATTCAAAAAATACAACGGCCAGTCTACTTCGTCAGCGAGGTCCTTGCCGACTCTAAAACGAGATATCCGCAGGTCCAGAAGCTGCTATACGGCCTACTCATCACAGTCCGAAAGCTGGTGCATTATTTTCAAGCACACCAAGTCACGGTGGTCACAGCGTTTCCACTCGGGGATGTCCTTCATAATCACGAGGCCACCGGCCGAATCGCTAAATGGGCACTCGAGTTAATAGAGTTTGACATCACCTTTCAGCCGCGGACAGCAATTAAATCTCAAGCTCTAGCCGACTTCGTGGCCGAGTGGACAGAAGTTCAACTGCCAACACCAACAGCAAAGCTAAAATACTGGACAATGTACTTCGACGGTTCTCTACGGATCGGTGGTGCTGGGGCTGGAGTCATATTGACCTCCCCTACCGGCGAAAAACTGAAGTACGTTCTACAAATCCACTTCCCGGCTTCCCACAACGTCGCCGAGTACGAGGCCCTTGTTCACGGGCTCCGCATCGCTATATCACTCGGCATACGTCGACTGGTTGTGCGCGGGGACTCTCAACTCGTGGTAAACCAAGTCATGAAAGACTGGACATGTCTTGACGATACCATGACGGCATACTGTCAGGAGGTCCGCAAGCTGGAAAACAAGTTCGACGGGCTGGAAATCACACATGTCCTGCGTCAATACAACGACGCAGCAGACGAGCTAGCAAACATGGGATCCAAGTGAGAAGCAGTTCCGACTGGAATCTTTGTCGAGCAACTTATGGCGCCATCAGTCAAGAAGAAACCGGCACCGAAGCAGTCGGGAGGCGAGCCTACCCCGGCCACAGATGAGATGCTACACATATGTCAAGACTGGAGGACTCCTGTTGTCAAATTTCTCCTAGACGATCAACTACCAGAAGATCGCAGTCAAGCCGAGCAGATAAAGCATCAAAGCAAAAGCTTCCTACTAGTCAGAGAAGACCTGTACCGAAGAAGTGCATCCGGTGTCCTCATGCGCTGCG
Source organism: Oryza meyeriana var. granulata (assembly GCA_003991445.1). Lineage (NCBI taxonomy): Eukaryota > Viridiplantae > Streptophyta > Magnoliopsida > Poales > Poaceae > Oryza > Oryza meyeriana. The sequence continues at coordinate 47,236 of RYFJ01001965.1, forward strand.
TCACCACCGAAGAGGGCAAGCAGATTCTACATTCGATCCACTCAGGCATATGTGGCAACCACGCCGCATCCAGGATGTTAGTCGGAAAGGCTTACCGGCAGGGATTTTTCTGGCCCACAGCAGTAACAGACGCCAAAGACATCGTTCGCAAGTGCGAGGGTTGCCAGTTCTACGCAAGACAAACAAATCTCCCAGCCCAGGAACTCCAAACTATCCCCATTTCCTGGCCATTTGCAGTATGGGGGCTCGACATGGTCGGACCTTTCAAGAAAGCGCCAGGAGGGTTCACACATTTATTCGTCGCGGTGGATAAATTCACCAAGTGGATTGAGGCTAAACCCGTTGCAATAATTACAGTGGCACGAGCAAAGGACTTCATCATGAGTATACTATACCGGTTCGGGGTCCCCAACCGCATCATCACCGACAACGGTACTCAGTTCACGGCCGGCGTATTCCAAGACTTCTGCGATGATTTCAGCATCAAGATCTGCTACGCATCTGTGGCACACCCGCAGAGCAACGGGCAGGTTGAACGAGCCAACGGTATGGTCTTACAAGGCATCAAGGCCAGGATATTTGACCGACTACAACCATATGCGGGCCGGTGGGTACAAGAACTCCTATCCGTTCTCTAGTCTCTCAGAACCACGGTCAATTGGGCAACAGGGCAATCCCCTTTCTTTCTGGTCCACGGTGCCGAGGCTATGCTACCTATAGAGTTACAGTTCGGCTCTCCGCGAGTCCGGGCCTACTCAGAAGATGACTCCAACAATACCCGACTGGTCGAACTAGATCAACTGGAAGAAGCAAGAGACACCGCAACAATCCAGTTGGCAAGGTATTTGCAAGGCCTACGTCGCTACCACAATCACAATGTCCGTGGCCGCGCCTTTTTGGTCGGGGATCTCGTTCTGAGGAAAATACAAAACACCAAAGACAGGCATAAATTATCCCCAATTTGGGAAGGGCCGTTCATTATAGCCGAGGTCACGCGGCCAGGCGCCTACCGACTGAAGACCGAAGATGGTGTTCTCATCAGCAACTCATGGAACATAGAACAACTACGTCCTTTCTATACCTGAGTTCTATAATTTTCATATGTACAGTTCTTCTGACTCACTACGCCGCTTGTATCAACTGAGTAGTGAGTCGGGGGCTGCATGTATATACGTGTCCTGTCAATAACATACGAGCTTATCTTACTTCGATTATGAAGCCTTACTACGACTGTCACGTTTGCCCGAGTACACTTCTTATTTTGAACATTTTTATTAAGTTCTGACAGACTAACTCGGTGCATACTACACGGTCAAGTAAAGCTAATGACGACTGAGTAATGAGCTTGGCGGCACGGCACACATATTTACACATGCTTGACTAACAAAAGTTTATATACACTGACTGCATAACATGTCGCCCTTATAGACCTAGGTCTCGGGTAATTATTTCAGCAGTCGGCTTCGCCCGGGCAATCAGCTCTAGTGCCTCCTTGGGCGTCGTCTCTTTGGCAAACCCCTCCCCGATGGCTTCAATATCCACCCTCGGGTAGATAGACTTGGTTATCGCCAGGGTCCGGGCCACGCCGGCGACGACATGCTCATCCGAGTACTTTTTCAAGGCACTCGGTGCATCCTCGAGGCACGCCTCTATCTAGGGGATTCTGCTGCAACTGGTCCCCACAGGGCGGGGATCTATGAGGTCAAGGAGCCCTTTCACGGACCCGACAAGGGCCTCCCGTGACTCCCTGATCACTCTTATCTCCTCTGTGTAGAACCGATACTGGGCCTGGACATTGGCTCTCATGGCTGCCTAGGTCCACCGGCAAGTAAACTTGTCAGATTCGGTTACAGACGGAACGACTAACGGATTGGCTAAGATCACAGTCAGGTTGAGGACTTACTTTCGTAGTCGGCCTCCCACCCGGCCACGGTCTTTTCCAGTTCGGCTTTTTCCTCACCGAGCTTGACGATGGCCTCCTTCAACTCGGCCTTCTCCCGGTCAAGCTCAGTGTTGGCCTTTGTCAGGTCGGCCTTGACCTTCTCAAGCTCGGCCCTAGCTTCTTCAGCCTCCTTCAGCTGTGATTCCCTCTCTGTTTGGGTCTTCAACTCCGCTTCGAGGGCTGCACCACAGATTAGCCAAGAGCTCAACCGTGCAGTCATGACATAACTGGGCAATCGGGAACAACACAGCTGGATGAATACATCAACGGTTCGGTCGGGAAGACATAATCGGGGATCCTACCTCTGATCTTTCCGGCTAGGGCCCATGTCTCCGCCCTGAGCTGATCGGCGCCACTCTTCAGCCAGGCCTCCCTCCCCGCATGACGCACCTCCATGTCGGCCTTCAATGCCCGAAGCTGCTCCAATTCTGCGAGGTGGGGAGCTACCTCGACCAAGATTTCCGTCATCGCCTCATTGCGGTCGACAAACTTCTGCTCAGGATAAGGGACAAACCAAGGATGGAGTCAAACGTCAAAACAAGAAGATTGCCGAGGCTCTACCACAAGAATCATACCGTGACTCCCTTGGACCCGCTGATGGCGGCACGAAGCAAGCTTTCACGCTCTCTCCTCGCGACGACTTCATCAAGCCTGAAGCTCTTTGCTGTCCCATTAGGAGCCGCCCATGTGAATGTCCGGGGCATCACGCGTGGAGGAGCCTCGATCCAGGGCAGATGCGGGATCTCCGGCGGCGACGATGACAACGACGACCACAACGGCGATGGGGTCCTAGCCTCAGCGTCGCCGTCCCCCGTGACCTCAGGGACCGGCTCAGGGGCTCCGGCCGCGGCCTCCGTGACGAGCGATGCTTCGGGGGCTAGGGCCTCAGCCTCGACAGCCGCCCCTCGGTCGGGTGGTGGCAGCGACCCTGCAGTCGGGACCACCTCGGTCTCTGCGACCAGGCTGGTCACCGGCTCAACAGGTGTGTCCGCAGCCGCCGGCTCGGCTAGGGCAGGCTCATCAAGGGGAGTGGTCGGGTCGACCTCCTTGAGATCGATATCGGCCGCTTCCTGCACAACGAAACAATGCATCACGACACTGCTTCAACACACAAGGATTTCAGAAGACCCGGAGCAGTGCACCTCTTGGAGAACTGCAGCTTCTTTCCGGGCGACCCGGCCCCCGGCGGGGCGCTAGCTCCGGTAGTCAGCCCGGTCGGCGTGACAGTCGGCGGTGGCGCATCAACCTGAGTCGGCCCTGACTCTGGTGTGGTCGGCTTGGGCGCCTCCGCCCCTGGCGGCGTCTGCTCTAGCCGGCCCCTCGGTGGCGCCGTGGCCGGGCTCGGTAATGTCGGGCTCAAACCCGTAGGTCTCAACCTGGGACTTGACCGCTTGGGCGTCGCGGCAATGGCGTCCTTTATCTTCAGGCTTCCGGCCATGGCGCGCGCCGTCATGGCCCCCTCGCCCCGATATAATATCGGCTTCTCCCCCGTTCTCTTGGAGTCGGGTTGGGCAGCAGAGGGACTTCTCGGCCTCTTCTTCGACACGACGGCCGACAACAGGCGGGAGTCCTCATCAAACTCCACGCACCACTACAAGAAATTCAACAACATACATCATATACTGCTGGGGACTTAGACATCCGAGTCCACAGGCATGCGGTACAAAGGGAAGACGGATGTTACCTCGGACCGGGGCCAGCTGCGCCTGTAAGACACAATGCGTCTCTTCTTGTCCTCGGTCTCAATTACCCCACTGGAGAAGTACCCGAACAGGGTCTCCGTCACCTTCCGCTCATCGGCCGATTCCTGGCTGACCCGGTCAGGGTCATGTTTTCCCTGGTAATCCCAGGCGAACGCGCTCCTTAGCTTCAGAGGCTAGAAGCGCCGAGTCAGAAATCGCCTGGCCACCCAGGGACCAGTCAGGCCGGCCTTCTTGAAATTGTCCAGCTTCGTCAGCAGTTGGTGCACTTGACCCATCTCTTCGTAGGTCGGGTCCGCCGACTGTTAACGCCAAAATTTGGTACGGGTCGTTACCATGTTCGGTTAAGGAAAGAAGCGATATCAGCCATTGGAAACTAATCCAGAAGAGTCCGAGCTTGGGAAGGAATCGTGAGGACCACGATATGGCAGTCAATTACCTTATTTGTAAATTAGGTAGTTTTAATACTTTTTAGAGAAACCTGATCTCGTGTCCGATCAGGACTTGTTAGTTTTCCTTTTATAGATAGGAAATTCATGTGCCGTGTCCTATTAGGACTGTAATAACTCGGATATATATACGTATGCCCGGGTACCTTGTAAATCATCCACACAGATCAATCAAATTCGGCGCATCGCCACCCTTTCGACGGGTTCTTGCTTCTCGAGCGGGGCTGCATCGGTTAGGTCCGAACTCCTGCGAGAGGGTAAGACTCGTCACCCCTTACCCAGGTGTATCTGCCATGTCTACGGCTGCATCGGTTCGGTCCAACCTCTTAGGCCGATCAGGTATACCACATCACGCGTGCGTAGATCTTATCAGCTTACTGGGGCGATTATCATCAGTTCGTGCTGCATCGTTGGGTCCGACCTACTGAGCTGCCCAGCGATAAGTCGTTCCTGCTAGGTTGATGGTTTTTGCGCAAGCGTCTTATCGGAATGTATAGCCGATAAGTTATCTTATTACATCACAGTTGCATTAGTCTATCGGCTTGTTGAGGTTCCTTACTATTATCGATCTGTGCTGCATCAGTTAGGTCTGAACTACTAGATCGATAATAATAGATTTATCCTTGTCGAGCCGATCGGATATGCGACGTCTATCGGAGCGCTTAGCCGATAGGTTATCTTTTTATAAAGCCGACTGTATTATCCTTACTGTTTTAGTCATCTATATTATCATCGGTTTTCTAGCCGATGCACATGTGTTTCCTCGGCAGTCGGCTGGCTTACTGTTTTGCTTATCTATTTTATCATCGGCTTCTAGCCGATGCACATGTTATACTGACAGCTTATCCATTTGTTTATAGCGCTATCGGTTTCCTAGCCGATACACAGGTGCCATCGGCTATCGGCTACGAGGAGTCTATATCAGCCTGTATCGGCCGATAGCCGATGCGCAGTTGCTGCTGACCCGGGCACGAGCACAAGTGAGGACCCGGGAGCGAGAACCCGAGCACGAGACCCGGGGGCGAGTACAGGCGAGGGCCCGGGCACGAGCATAGTGGCGATCAGCTGGAAGGAATCCGTATTGGCTTACTGGCCGATTGGATCAGTAATCAAATTTCTTCATCTCCTTGTCAATTGTGGGGTCAAATTGACTGGCACGCCTACGAACCTCAAATATTTTAGGACCTGCACTGGAGCTAAGCAGATCTCCCAGGCCTTCGTATGTTCAATCGCATCAAACTAGATCATCAACAAGCTTCTTGGCATACCTGGTGGTTTTTGGTGCGAACACCGACCAACTCGGCAAAACTACCGGCGGCGAGCCAGTGAATGGCCGCAAGGAGGGAGCTAGATCTGCGCAATAGAACCACTCCTTGTGCCAGCCCTTCAAGGAGGATTTCAAGGGAAGATCAAGATATGACCTTTTTCTATCAATCCTCAACTGAAGACCAGCCCCCCCAATCACGCTGATGCTATTCTTAGAGGGCTGGGGTTTAATGTGGAACAAATGACTAAAGAAGTTGAAATGGGGTTCCACACCCAAATAACACTCGCACAGAGTGACAAAGATGGAGATCTAAAGAATCGAGTTGGGATTCAAATGCACCAACTCTAGCTTATAGAAGTCGAGGATGCGGCGGAAGAAATCAGAAGACGGAAGGCACAAGCCTCGATCGAAAAAAGAGGCAAAAACTACCGTTTCACCAGGTCGGGGATTTGGGCTCGACTCATCCCTAGCCGACCGCCAGCGAATCACCTCCTGACTGGGCAGCTTCAGTTCGCTCTCTAGCCGATTCAGCTTCACCGAGCCACAATCCGAAATCGGCCAAGAACTCCTTGGCGCCCCCATAAGATCCGAGGCTTTTGGCATGACTGGAGGCGGTGAGATTTGGGGAAAAGCAAATCTGGGGCTTGGATCAAACGAAGAGGGTTGGAATCGCCCGAGTTTGGGTGGGGAATGGCAGCAGCTAACCCTAGCCGGGCGGAAGGCGAAAAGCTGGGCGCGAAGGTGGAAGATGAAGCAGTTGGCTGATTTGGGGAAGATGAAGAAATCTTTTTCTCTCTCCCTGCTTTTATAGAGCCGATGCCGACTAAGATGGTCTTGGGCCTACACAGTCCACACTGGGCCACCAAGATATGAGTTCCTACAGTAGCATGCTCCATGTGGGCCGCTCGCAGGCCGAGTTGAAATTGTAGCGCCGATGCTACTAACAGGAGCCGATGAGGTAAACAAATATGCTTCATGAGAGCCTTATTGCTAAACATATATCTTTGGGTATTTGTTTTATTCACCAGGCCTCGAAGATATATCCTTACAAGGATCACGAGCAGGTCTTCATTAAAATTGGAGATGCAGGTATCTTTCTCGGGTACACCTGACCACGCCGTGGATTTATTTTCATAAAGTGGTACTCGGCCTACATGCGTGGCCATCAGTTGCCATGAGCAGCATTTTACCCGCTGACATGATGCGGAAGAGTCTAACTTTTGGGTAGTGCACTACTCGGGAGAGACTATAAATATCTTTTCCCGCTGACATGATGTGGAGGAGTCTAACTTTCGAGTGGGACGCCACTCGGAAAAGACTATAAACCCCTTTTTCCAGCTAACATGACGCTGACGAGTCCCATATACGAGTAGCATTCTACTCGGCAAGACTATAAACACATATTCCGACTGACATGAAGTCGAAGAGTCTTACGTACGAGTAGTCTCCTACTCGGCAAGACTATAAAATTTATTCCGGTTAACATGATACCGAAGAGTCTCATATACCAGTAGTAATCTACTCGGGAAAGACTTCCAGATTAAAGATCTTTGACTTTATGTTTAATTGTCTTCACAATTAAGCACAAAGTCGAGGGCTACACCTAATAGGTGCGCCTATTCGGCGCACACTATTTATATATCTACATGAAGCCCTTCATAGCCTCACTGCCAGCTGACATGAAGCAGGACTCGGAAGAAGAATTACTCAGACAAGGAGTACTCATGGGCACTGCACTCGGGCAATCTTCACCGTGGAGGATGAGCACTCGGCATCAGCTGTGACTCAACTATGAAAGTCTCAGGGGCTACTGTGGAGGCCATGGGCCCCAGGTACCTCATTACCAGTATATGGGCCACTCGGATAGAGGATGGGCCGAACCATGTAATTAGAGATAAGATAGCACCCGGTAGGCTTTGCCTTGTATAATAAGAAAGTATAGTCTTAGTCGGAGAGGACTCTATCTCTAAGAAAAAATCCCTTGGCTGTATCCGGCTAGGATTCCTTATCATGTACCCCTGTCCCCTAGTATATAAAGGGAGGCAGGGCGCCCCTCCAGGCAAGGACAACAAGATCACCGATCATCAAACACCTCAGAGGAATAGCACCTCAACTGGATGTAGGGTATTACCTCACATCGAGGGCCTGAACCAGTATAAACCTTCCGTGTTCCTCTGCAATCCACCGAATTCACCTTCGCCGAGTAGCCCCATAGTTTTATTGCCGGTGCAAAGCATTGACAGTTGCGGCAGCCACGATGTTTGTTGTGGTGTGACGAAGACGTCGTGGTCACCGACTTTGGTCTGGAGAATTTGTTGCTGGGTGGCTCACCCAGCCTTGCGTAGCCCGTCGTTGCGAGCCTCACGATCTGCTTCCTCCTGTTGTCGTAGTCGGCGCGCCTCCTCCTGCTGCTCCTCTTGTAGTCGGCGCACCTTGGATGGTGGTGTTAAAGCCATGAAAATCTCGTGGGGTAGGAGAAAACTTGCCAGACTGGAGTCTGAACTAGTGTTCGAACCATTGTCTGACTTGGAGTCAGAATTCGAGTAGTTTATCAGAGTAAGAACAACTCCGACCTCGCTAGATCCCATCTGAAATGGCGCTTGGCAGTGTCCAAACTGAATCGCAGGAGATCGGGTCTGCCACGTAGGATGTAGATCTGCGGCGTCGCCTAATCCGTGTGGGAGATTGAAGATATCTCCCCTTCCTAGCCCAGCTCTGGCTAGCTCAAGGCCTAGCGTGAGCCAGACACCGAAGGAAAGAGTTGTCCCGTGGCTCGACGAAGCATAAAATTGCTGCATCAGATTGATGATAGTTGGTGCAGCGTCTTGTGAGCCGACTGGCGTGAAGTCGGCTGGTTCCTCGGTCGGTAGGATTGGATTTGCTTCGGCCAAGGTGAGATTGCCGATTTGGTCGGCGATGAAGTCGAGGCTTCCAAAGGTTATTGTGTCTCCAAGGGAGAACTTGCCGATGACTCTGGTTGCTGGATCCATCGAGCTTGTAGATGTGAAACTCGCCGGAGCCCCTACCTGGCACGCCAACTGTCGATGTTTTACACCAGAAATATAACTATAGGGCTACTCGGCAAGGGGAAACTCAATGGATTGTAGAGGAACGCAAAGAGATTTTATACTGGTTCAAGCCCTCGATGTGAGGTAATACCCTACGTCCAGTTGTGGTGTTATTCCTCTAAGGAGTTGTGTCGATCAATGATCTTCTGTATGCGTGTGCGTCTCTTCTGCCCTCATGGGGCACCCTGCCTCCCCTTATATACTGGGGGACAGGGGTACAAGGTAGGAGTCCTAGCCGAGTACGGCCAAAGGATTTCCTTCTTAGAGATACATCTTACCTGGATAAGACACTATATTCCTTATTGTATAAGGCAAGGTCTGCCGGGTACTTCTATGTCTCTAACTACAAGACTTGGCCCACCACTATCCGAGTGGCCCATATGCTTGTGATGAGGTACCCGGGGCCCACGGCCTCCACACCAGGACTGAAACACCACCGCCAACCACCGAGCCATCCAGCCCAACAGCCGGCAGTCCTCCAATGCCAATGCCAGGAGCCCCTGGGTGGAAGTTCAAATTCTCCAAGAGGTATGTGACTCTGAGCCTTCCGAAAGTCCTGTTCAGCATTGTGGTGTGTTGATACTTAGCTCTTCATGCAGGAAACATGCCAATATTGATCTCAAGGAGACCACACCGGCTGCTCCTATTGTTGAGCTGGCCCCAGCCAAACTAACGCCAGCGGGAATATCTGCCGAGCCGGTGGCCGTCTCAGTTGTAGAAACTGAGGTCGTCCCGACTGTAGAGCCGCCGACACCAGCCAACCAAGGGGCTAACGTTGAGGCTGTCACCCCAGCGCCTGAGCATATCACTGAAGCCCTAGCAGCCACCGAGTTGGGGGCCAAGACCCCGTTGCCATCCTTGTCATCGTCATCGTCTTTAGATTTGAGGCTCCTCCCCGTAGATACCTGAGGATGTTCCGCTGGGTAGCCCCTGATGGGACTGCATAGAGTTACAAGCATGATGAAGTGGCAGCGGAGGGGGAGTGTGAAGTCTTGCTTCGCGCCGCAATCGCTACGTCCCGGGGGGTCGAAGTATGAGCTTTGCAGTGTTGAGTCCCCGACGATTTCCTTTGTTCCTGGCGTTCCGCCGGCTAACTCTGCTTTGCTTGTTTTTTCCCGAGCAGAAAGTTGTAGACCGCTCAGAGAGGATGAACGAGGTCCTGACCCAGCTCACCCCCCAACTCCTGCAATTAGGCCAGCTCTAGACCTCAAAGGTCGAATTGGAGCGGTTGAGCCAAGAGAGGGAGACTTGGCTGAGGGGGCTGTTGACCAGCTCAGGGATGAGAACTAGGCTCTGGCCAAGAAGATTGGAAGTAAGCTTTCCGTATTTGTCTTCCTGACTAAATCCCATGCATATTTCTCCAACTTTGTTGTTTCCCGACTGCCCAGTTGTGTCCTAACTGTAATCTCGGGTTCTTGACCATTCTGATGTGCAGCCCTCGAAGCTGAGGTGAAGACCCGAACAGAGGAGGAATCCAAGCTGAAAGTGGCCAAGAAGGCCAAAGCTGAGCTCGAGAAGGACAAGGCCAACTTGGAGAAGGCCAATGCCAAGCTCGAGAGAGAAAAGGTTGAACTGGAGAAGGCCAAAGCCAAATGGGAGGCCGACTACGAAAGTAAGTCTCCGCTCTGACAATGACCTTAACCAATCCATTAGGTGCTCTATCTGCAGTTTTGCCTAACAAGTTTACTTGTCGATGAACCTGGGTAGCTGCTAGAGCCAATGCCCAAATCCAGTTTCAAGCTTTTGTAGAGGAGATAAAAGTCGTCTAGGAGTCACGGGAAATCCTTGCCAAGTCCGTGAAAGGGCTCCTTGACGTAATGGACCCTCACTATGTGGGAACCAGCTCCAACACGGTCTCCTAAGTACAGGCGCGCCTTAATGAAGCCTTGAGTATCCTGAAGAGGTACTCGGACGAGCGTGTTATAGTCAGCGTGGCCCAAACCCTGGCGATGACCAAGTCAATCTACCCCAGGGCAGATATTGAAGCCATCGGAGAGGGATTCGCCAATGAGACGACACCTGAGGAGGCGGTAGGGTTGATAACCCAGGCGAGGCCGACTGCAGAGGTGATCACCCGAGACCTGGTTATGTAAGAACAATCCGTCATGCAGTCGGTGTGTATAAATTTTTGTAAGGACATGTGTAAATATATGTGCAATGCCGCCAAGCTCTAAGTTCTGACTTAGTTATCATTAGCTTTACCCGACTATATAGTCTACACCAAGTTAGTCTATAGGAACTTAATAAAATCGTTCACCGCAGAAAGCTGTACTCGGGCAAACATAACAAAGTCGTTGTAAAACTTCATAACATAAGCAAAACAGGCTCGTATATTATTGACGAAGCACATATAATACATGCAGCCCCCGACTCACTACTCGGTTGGAACAGGTGACGTAGTGAGTCAAAGAAAAACTGTACACATGTGAAAGTATAAAACTCAAGTATAGAAAGGACGTAGCTGTTCTATATTCCATGAGTTGCTGACAAGGGCACCATCTTCAGTCTCCAGTCGGTAGGCACTTGGCCGTGTAACTTCTACGATAATGAACGGCCCTTCCCATATTGGGGATAGTTTATGCCTGTCTTTGGTGGTTTGTATTTTTCTCAAGACGAGATCCCCAACCAAAAAGGCACGGCCACGGACATTGCGATTATGATAACGACGCAAGCTTTGAAGATACCTTGCCGACTGGATTATTGCGATGTCCCTCGCTTCTTCCAACTGATCTAGCTCGACCAATCGGGTATTGTTGGATGTGTCTTCTGAGTAAGCCTGAACTCGCGGAGAGCCAAACTCTAACTCGATTGGTAGCACGGACTCGGCACCATAGACTAGGAAGAAAGGGGATTGCCCTGTTGCCCGACTAACCGTGGTTCTGAGAGACCAGAGAACGGATGGGAGTTCTTGTACCCACCGGCCCGCGTATGGTTGTAGTCAGTCGAATATCCTTGTCTTGATGCCTTGTAAGACCATGCCATTGGCACGCTCAACCTGCCTATTGCTCCGCGGGTGCGCCACAGAAGCATAACAGATCTTGATGCTGAATTCATCACAGAAACCTTGAAAGACACCGCCCGTGAACTGAGTACCGTTGTCCGTTATGATGCGGTTAGGAACCCCGAATCCGTATAATATACTCATGATGAAGTCCTTTGGTCATGCCGCAGGTGCTCATGTCCTAGTCAGGAGATAAACCGGCTGAGTGCCGCGATGCAGCCTATTAGCTTTTGGTTGGACGTCCTTCTGGCTAGTTGGGGGTGCCATGTTCATGATTGCATTGACTTTCTCCGGGTTGGTGTTGATGCCGTGATGCGATACAATGAAGCCGAGTAGCTTGCCAGATGGCATGCCTAAGGCGCACTTTTCCGGGTTCAACTTCACCTTGAATCTCCGAAGATTTTGGAAGGTTTCTTCTAGGTCAGCGATGAGGTCTTCTTTGGACTTGGTCTTGATCACCACGTCATCGATGTAGGCCTCCACGTTGTGCCCGATCTGAGTGTGTAGACACCGCTGAATTACGCATTGATACATTGCTCCAGCGTTTTTCAAACCGAACGGCATAGTGATGTAGCAGTATGTGCCAAACGGCGTGATGAAAGACGTCTTTAGGCAGTCCTCCTCCGTCAGGCTGATTTGGTGGTATCTCGAGTAACAGTCAAGAAAGCTAAGAAGTTCACACCCCATGGTTGAATCCACCACCTGATCTATTCTCGGTAGACCAAACGGATCCCTAGGGCATGCCTTGTTTAGATCGGTGTAGTCGACGCACATGCACCAATTACCATTTTTCTTCCGGACCAGAACTGGGTTTGCTAGCCAGTCCGAGTGGTAGACCTCTTTGATGAACCTGGCTGCGAGGAGCTTGGTGATCTCCTCCCGAATAGCATCTTTTTGATCCTTTGCGAAGCGCTGTAGCTGTTGCTTGACTGACTTGGTGTCTGTCTTGACATTGAGGGCGTGCTCGATCACCTCCCATGGTATGCTCGGCATGTCGGATGGTTTCCATGCGAAGATATCTTTGTTGGCTTGGAGGAAGGTGACGAGCGCGTCTTCCTATTTGGGGTCGAGTCTGTTCCCGACTAGAGCAGTCTTGGAGGGGTCGGAAGGGTCCAGGGGGATCTTTTTCGTGTCAAAGTCCGCTACAATTCCCGACTGTTGCTTTTTTCGCCGGAACTTGGTCATCCTCGACTTCAGTTATGATGGTTTGTCGAATGCTATTGCGTCCGACTGCCGCCTCTTGCGATTGAGCCAACTCGCAGCTCTCCTTATCGTAGGTGAAGGCTTGCTTGACATCGCTGCAGAGGGAGAGAACTCCGACTGGTCCGGGCATCTTGAGCACCATGTAAGTATAGTGCGGTATCGCCATGAATTTGGCGAGCGCTGGTTGTTCGAGTATTGCGTGGTACGCGGTCTCGAAGTTGGCGACCTTGAAGCGAATGTTTTTTGTGCAAAAGTTATCCCACGTGCCGGAGGTGACTGGCAAGGTTATCTGTCCAAGGGGAGTTGAAGATAGGCCGGGAATTATCCCGTGGAAGGGTGCCGTACTCGGCCGCAGTTCTGAATGAGGAATCTTTATCTCGTCCAGAGTCTTGGCGAATAGATTGTTGAGTGTGCTGCCTCTGTCTATGAGGACCTTCTTCGGCCTGATGTTTTTGACGACCGAGTCTAGGACGAGCGGGTAGCGTCCCAGGTGTGAAACCCGATCTGGATGATCTGCGCAGTTGAATGTGATGGACATCTCTGACCAGCGCAAATACTAGGGGCATCTGCTATAGAGACTGTGTTGACGTCACGTGCCATAAGCTTCTGCTTTCTCTTGGACTCATACACAGATGGCCCTCCGAAGATGTGGTTGAGCTCGGCCTGGGGATCTTGAAAATCATCGGCCGAGCCTGAATCTGGCTTGTCTCTGTCCTTGTTGGCGCCAGATGATGAAGCCTGCTCGGAAGCAAACTTCGTAAGCATGAAGCAGTCCTTGGCCGCATGCTTGCCCTTGGGGTGGAAGGGGCAAGGCCCGTTCATAACCTTCTGGTACTCGTTGTTCCTTGGGGTTCGCGACTGGGTCCGCTCCATGTGGGCCACCTCGTTGTTCGACTTCTGCTTGCGGCTGCCGGATTTGTTCTGTGATGGCTTATTGTCGGCTTTGGCCTTTTGATCCTTCTGTCGGGACTCTTTCTTCTCGTCGAGGGCCTCTGTGACTGCTTTGGCCGAGTCGGTATATTTATTTGCCATATCGAAGAGAGCCCTGATGAAGGTTGGCGGCTTCTGAGTAAATTTTGCGATGAACGGGGCGTCCTTGACTCCCTTGCGGAAGGCAGCGATGATGGCCTCGTCTTTGATCATCGGGATCGAATTGCACTTCTTGGAGAACCTTTTGATGAACTCATGGAGAGACTCGTTCTTCCTCTAGTGCAGCTGATAGAGATCGTGCTCGGAAGACGGCCGCTTGTAAGTCCCCTGGAAGTTGGCTATAAAGTGTTCCAGGATTCCCCCCGGGAACCGATTGATCGCCTCGAGAGCCCTGTTAGCCATGTCCTCGCTGAGTCAGCCAGGACGACCGAGAGGTAGTTAGCCATGGTTTTGTGGTCACCTCCGGCAGCTCGGATCACCAGAGTATATACGGTGAGCTAGGACTCGGGCTTAGTCTTGCCATCATATTTTTCAATTCCTGTAGGCTTGAAGCCCAACGGCCAGTCGACGTCTTGTAGCTCCCGGGTGAAGGCTGGTACACCTTCATCTTCGTGAGGGCTCTGGCTCCGGCTCTGGCTCTAGCCGCTTTGGTTAAACCACTCGTGGTGGAGACCGAAACGCTCGTGCTCATCCTCTAGTTGGTGTTGCTCATCGTCTTTGCATTGATGGCGCCGGGCATTAATCTCTTGGCGGAGATCGCGTTGTAGACGGACTCGGAGGTCTTGGTTGAACCGGTGATCATTTTGGGGGCGCTGCTAATTGTTGTTGTTTGTGTTGCCGAGTGATGTCTAGCATGATTCCGCATGCGGCTAACTTGAGCCAACCGCCCGGCGTCGTCCTGATGCAGACAAGACTGCCGCTGGAGAGTTCGACCGGTTGGTCAGTACAAGTGTGTCGCCCGACTGCTGGTGCTGCTGACAGGTAGCAGCTGTAATCATCACCTTGATCTTGGCTATTGTCAGGGTGGCCTGATGGTCAGCCCGAGTTGGAGTGTGTCTAGCAGGGTTGCAGCGGCCACGACATTTTGCTAAGGCGTGACGAAAACATCGTGGTCGCCGACTCGAGTCTGGAGGATTGTTGCTGAGCGGTTTGCCCAGCCCTGCGTAGCTCGTCGTTGCGAACCTCACGCTCGGCCTCCTCCTATTGCCGCAGTCGGTGTGCCTCCTCTTGTTGCTCCTCTTGTAGTTGGCGTACCTTTGGTGGAGGGGTTGAAGCCATGAAGATCTCTCGGGGCAGAAGGAAACTTTCTAGACTAGTGTTCGAACCGTTGTCCAACCTGGAGTCGGAATCCAAGTAGTTGATCGGAGTAAGGACAACTCCGACCTCTCTAGATCTGATGAGGACATCACTAGCTCGGATATGACCCTAGCTACCTTATGTATTCATCAACCAAAGGTGCATGCTTTTTACATAAGATTTATGCGTTGTATATTTGAACAACCGTTACTGCACCATGAGTTTTGTGTGTTCTTGTTTGCAGAGATACTTGCTTGGGTGAAGGGAAAGAGACCGAGCGCAAGGAACACATGGATGATCAAAGAAGTTGATTGGGGACCAAACCAAGACCTTACCCAAGTCTACTCCAATATCACCACGCCACTTTTTGGTCCATAGAAAAGTAAGAGATGAAGTTCTGCATGTTTTAGATTTGGATTCGGGCCTCCTGATAGCATCAACTTCAAGCAGACCTAGCCACTGATCCAGAAGGACTCTCGGGGCCCATGAGTACTTGTTGGAAAGCTTATGGAATCTACTTGCAGATGGTTTTGGTCCCACATCAAAATTCCTCCTGAGCTGTCTGGAATCATCAAAACAAGACATGTATCTCTTCCAGTCCGAGTCTGTTTTGGACCTTGGGCCTTGTATTTGTGCCGTGGGCTAAACCCATGAGGATTGCGCCCCTCACACGGAAAATCCTAACCCTGGGACATCCTAACTCATATATATTCAGTAGCCACCACCGTTTAGAGGTGGGTTTTGCTTAGATTATTCTGCCATTGCAGTTTCGCCGTCTAAATCGGTTTGTAGAACCCAACTTCATGTGCTAAACATTCATCTGCAATTCAGATTGCGTTCTTCCTTGTTCTTGTGAGTTTCTTGATTGCTTGCAGGGATAAAACCTTCGTGGTGAGATTGACTACGTGAAAGCATGGTTGATAACAACTAGATGTGTGGGTGTAGCGATTGCGAAGTGACGATCGCTGATCGGAAGCCTCAAAAACATGAACATCTTCACGTCGCCAAATCGAACCTATCGGAAGATCGGGCACCCAGTCGCATCAAGTGGTATGAGAGCATCAGGTTGCCCAATAGGTATCATCTGTGTTTCCTTCTGTCAAGTTTTGTTTTCCCTTACCTAGAGTCTAAAAAACCCAAAAATTTGTTACCACCGTGTTCTTCGTAGTGTTAGGTTTATCCCCTGTCCAAACCCCTTTGTGCCTTTGCAAAATTTATTTCAGTTTCTCTTTGTTGAGTCTGTGTCCTAGGTCAAGTTAGTGGTCTCTGGTTTAGAGTCGTGTTCGTGGTTCTCGTTCTAGCTGTTGCGTTGCGCGAAAGCCTACCTTGAGAGATCAAGTTCTACTCGGTTTTGGACTGCAAGCCGCCTTGAGCTTTTAACCCGCTTTTGCAACCCCTTTTAGATAGGTTGCAAGCCACCTTGTGTCAATCGCCCTACATCGCTAGCCTCCTTGTCATCCCCGCTTGACCTATTGGCACTTATACTCTAGCCGGAGCAACAGGGTTGAGCCACGAAATCCTTGTTCGCGCTACCTATCTTAAAACAGCCATAACTTTTGCATACGGACTCGAAATTGGGCAAACTTTATATTTGCGGACATCTACAGAAAATTTTACATCCGTTCCTTCCCCACTTCATCAGGTTTGGCCGATCTAAAATCATGAAATTTGGCCTGCAAGACTGAGTTTTCAAGCTTCGAAGTTCCTGCACACTTTTCAGAGCGCCTCTGCGTGTTTTTCCAGGGTCACTCCATGCATTATATCGAGCTGCTAATTTTTGTGGTTGCTTCTTTTGTACTAGGTGTACTCCTAGAAGAAAAAAAAGAAAAAAAGAGAAGAAAAAAGGAAAAAAAAGAGAAGGATAGAGAGCTGTTTTCAGTAAGCAGTCTTGCTGAGCTGATCTTTGAAGATATTCAAGAGACCTGGTGAGAGAGAGTTGTCCTAAGTCCTTTGTTTCTTACTCTTGCTTGTTAGGCTGGTTCTAGGAACGTATCCCGGCCAGCGACTGCTACAAGTAATTGGAACACTTATTCAGCTTTGCTATTCTGTTATTGAATTTTGCTAACCCTTACTACAATACACTGCCTTCTGAGATCCACACACTTCTGGTCAGTACAGGTTGATCCTCGCAATCGCACCCCTGCCGTCGTCAAACATCCCACCTCTCCGAGTCGTACCGCCTGCTTCAATTGGTAAGATTTTTGTAAGAGCAAGGTAAGACACTTGAGAGTGTGTTCTAGTGCCTAGTAGTTGATAGGGATCATACTTTTGTGCTGTTTGTTTCCTATTTTCTACTAACTATGGCAGGTGAGGTGAATGATTTTGCTGATTATGCTTCAAAAGAGGAGATCACTAAGCTGGATCAGAAGATTGAGAAAAATGTAGCTGCCGTGAATGCTATGCGGGAAGACCTCTAGGCTATAGTGGGGAGCATTACCACCCTCACTAATAGCATCGAGTAGCTGGTAGCAAACCGTCACCCAACACCACCACTTGTTGATGATGACAGAGGTAACGAAGAGGAGAAAGCCGACAATACTGATGCACGCGCTGAACTTTGTGACGAGCGCCTACGACAATGGCTGCGATTCAACCGGCAAGGTATGGGAGGTAACCGCCACCAAGGGCGAGGTAATGATGATCTTTTTGCTAAAGTTAAATTTACCTTGCCTTCCTTTTCTGGAAAATATGACCCTGAGGCTTATTTAGATTGGGAGATGACATAGAGCAGAAGTTTAATTCCCATCTAGTTCCTGAAATACATAGGGTTAGGCAAGCTACAAGTGAGTTCAAGGATTTTGCTAAAATCTAGTGGCAAGAATTAGGTAATCTCAATTTACAACCTGATAGATGGGATAGGTTAAAACAAGCCATGCGAAATAGATTTGTTCCTCTTTCCTATCAACGTGACTTGTGTAAGAAACTGCAACGTTTAGAACAAGGTACTATGTCTGTTCCGGAGTATTACGCTGAGCTTCAGAAGAGCATGATTCGTTGTGGGGTAGTGGAGGATACAAAGGATAAAATATGTCGTTTTTATGGTGGTTTGAGGCGTGAAATTCAGGATATTGTTGATTATAAGGAATATAGTACTGTCAATCGTTTGTTCCAGCTTGCTATGCTTGCAGAGAAAGAATTGCAGGGATGTCAACAGTGGAACCAGAGCAACTTTGGCGTTTCCTTCACGCCACGAACAACGACAACCGCACGATCGACTAAGCCATTCCCTTCTTCGTGTAATCGTACAGCGCCATCACTGCCGCTAGCCTTAGGTAAAACTTCTATGTAGGTATCTGAGAAGAGCCAAGGTAACGAGGAAAAGAAGAAAGACATACAGAAAGCTGTTGTTCTATGTATGTTTCAAGATGTTTTAATTAAGAGTGTACCAACAGTTTTTGAAAATGAGATCAAAGGTAACAAAAATGGTGCTACATTCACTGAAGGTATGGACAATTCTGATGTGCTATATATGTCCACTAATCATGTTAGTTTAGAGCAATCACCAGTGGAATCGTGTATTAAATTACCTTTGTCACACGATGATTTAATTCATATTTCTTGTGATAAAGAAGAGTTGTGCAATGCTTCACTTATATCCATGCCACAACTAGTGAATGAACATGTTAGTAATGTTGTTTGAACCACCATGTGCTGATTTTAGACATGTTGTTCACATTGCTAGCGAGAATAAAGAGCTTAGATTGCTATCTTCTTTAAATACTTGGGCCTATATTCAATTTGATGATCTTTGTCCACTCAATTGTTTAGAGAAGAAATTATTTGCTAGATCTCATTTGCCATGTCCTTCTCATGTGATTTTTCATGTTATTGGCAATTATGATAATAATGGAGAATATAATGTGCATACAATATACATTTGTTTGAATTTTAATATACCTCCTTTTCATAATGACATGTCTTGTCTAGAGGACCACATGAGTATAAATAATTCTCTATCTAGTTCCTCTAGTTGTTTAAATAAGTTTCAGGTTGGTTTGCAAGAAGGGAAGTGTTGTGAGCTGCACGACACTACAAAGTGTTCTCCGTGTTTAAAAAATTTAGAATCTAACCATATGCACAACATTACCTCACCCTATGTTATGAAACATAAATATATGTTCATCAGGCTTAATGACAAGGTGAAACCGCGGATGGTTTCCAATCAAGAAGGGGAGGATGATGAGGACATCACTAGCTCGGATATGACCCTAGCTACCTTATGTATTCATCAACCAAAGGTGCATGCTTTCTACGTAAGATTTACACGTTATATATTTGAACAGCCGTTATTGCACCATGAGTTTTGTGTGCTCTTGTTTGCAGAGATACTTGCTTGGGTGAAGGGAAAGAGACCAAGCGCAAGGAACACATGGATGATCAAAGAAGTTGATTGGGGACCAAACCAAGACCTTACCCAAGTCTACTCCTACATCACCACGTCACTTTTTGGTCCATAGAAAGCAAGAGATGAAGTTCTACATGTTTTGGATTCGGATTCGGGCCTCCTGACAGCATCAACTTCAAACGGACCTAGCCACTGATCCAGAATGACTCTCAGGGCCATGAGTACTTGTTGGAAAGCTTATGCAGTGTACTTTCAGATGGTTTTGGTCCTACGTCAAAATTCCTCCTGAGCTATTCGGAATTATTGAAATAAGATACATACCTCTTCCAGTCCGAGTCTGTTTTGGACCTTGGGCCTTGTATTTGTGTCGTGGGCTAAACCCATGAGGAGTGCGCCCCTCACAGGGAAAATCCTAACCCTAGGACGTCCTAACTGATATATATTCAGTAGCTACCACCATTTAGAGGTGGGCTTTGCTTAGATTATTCTACCATTGCAGTTTCGCCGTCTAGATCGGTTTGTAGAACCCCAACTTCGTGTGCTAAACATTCATCTGCAAATCAGGTTGTGTTTTCTTTGTTCTTGCAAATTTCTTCGATTGTTTGTAGGAGCAAAACCTTCGTGGTTAGGTCGACTGCGTGAGAGCGTGGCCGATAACGACAACTCGCGCGGGTGTAGCGAGTGCAAGGTGACGATCTACTGATCGGAAGCCTCAAAACGTGAACGTCCACATGTCGCCAAATCCAACCTATCAGAAGATCGGGCACCTAGTCGCATCAAGATCCAATCTGGAATGGCTCTGGGCCATGTCCAAACTGAAGCGTAGGGGATCGGGTCTACCGCATGGGATGTAGATCCGCGGCGTTGCCCAGTCTGCATGGGAGATTGACGATCTCTCCTCTTCCTAGCCCGACCCGGGCTGCTCGAGGCCAAGCATGAGTCGGACACCGAAGGAGAGAGTTGTCCCAAGACCCGGGCAGGTGGTAGACCACCGTAGCAAATTGACGAGGGTGGTTGCAGCGTCTTGTGGGCTGACTGGCGCGGAGTCGGCTGGTTCCTCGGCCGGTTGGATTAGGTCTGCGTCGGCCAAGGTGAGATTGCCGAACGTGTCAGCGACGAAGTCAAGACTTCCGAATGAGATTGTATCTCCGGGGGAGAATTTGCCGCCGTCGACTCCGGTTACTGGATCCATCGAGCTTGTAGATGTAGATCTTGCCGAAGCCCCTACCTGGCACGCCAACTATCGATGTTTTACACCAGCAATATGATTATAGGGCTACTCGTCGGATCGAAACTCGGTGGATTGCAAAGGAACACAAGGAAGTTTTATACTGGTTCAGGCCTCGATGTGAGGTAATTTCCTACGTCCAGTTGTGGTGTATTCCTTTGATGATGTATGTTGTTCTGATGAACTCGTGCCCTCAGGGGGCACCCTGCCTCCCCTTATATACTGGGGAACAGGGGTACAAGGTAGGAGTCCCAGCTAGATTACAGCCAAGGGATCTCCTCTTAGAGATATAACCTACCCCACTAGGACTGTATATTCCTTATCGTACAAGGTAAAGTCTGCCGGGTTCTATCAGATCTCTAATTACAAGGCTAGGCCCATCCTCTATCCGAGTGGCCCATATGCTTGTGGTGAGGTACCCCGGGCCCATGGCCTCCACAGCGAGGTCTTCATGGCATTGAAGGGATCTACTCCAACAAAAGTGGCACGCTGACTACGCGAACAACAAGAGGAGGGGGCTCGCTGACTGCGTCAGCTAAAGGAGGAAGTAGATCTACGTCTATAGGCCAGCGTGATGCTTGCAATGACGATCTACACAAGACCGGCCAAGTAGTGCAACAAGAGATCCTCCAGACCAGGGTGGGCAACCATGATGTCTTTGTTACACCTCGGCAGAACGTAGTGGCCATAGCCACGCTCCTAGATAACATACAGCTGGGGCCTGATCATCAAGCAGCTTTAACTATTGCTAAGATTAAGGCCATGATAACAATAGCAGCTTGTCAGCAACGCCAGCTATCTGGAGTTACGTTCCTTCCTTTCAACAGGACACCTTCATATGTGGCAACATCATCAACCACAGAACGATGCCGAGTGGCGGGCTCTGATCAATGCCACTCGGAGTCCAAACGCGCATCACAAGGTCACCACAACGATGATCAATGGTGGTATCAACACAATGGGCGCCAGGATAACCGTGATGTCCGAGAACGACTACAACGAGATCTCCGACATGACATCAACACTCGGTGCCGAGAACGCGAGGAAGATGAACGTCACTGACTGGAGGATGAACACGAACGCTTCGGCCTCCATCACCAGCATTTTCATCACTGCAGTTGGAGCCAGAGCCCCCACTCAGACGATGGTGTTCCAGCCTTCTCGCGCGAGCTACAACAAGTTGGCTGGCCCACAGGTTTCAAGCCGACTAGCATAGTACAATGGCAAGACCAACCTAGAATCCTAGCTGACAGTGTACACCTTGGCCATCCAAACAGCTGGAGGCAACCATAAAGCCATGGTGAACTATCTCCCCATTGCCCTATCTGATTCGGCACGGATGTGGTTATTGGGGCTTCCTAGAGGGTCTATTGGCTCATGGGGGGAACTCCGTGAGCGCTTCGTGGCCAATTTCCAAGGGACATACCAAAGGCCAGCATCCAAATATGATCTATACTAGTGTCATCAGAGAAAAAACGAGTCTCTCTACGACTTCATCAAGCGTTTTTCTGAAAAAGGGAACTATATCCCCAAGATCAAGGATGAGGAAGTCATCGCCACCTTCCGCAAGGGAGTCAGAGACATGCCGTTCATCACCAAGTTCACTTGGAAGTTGCCCAACTCTGTCCAAGCTCTCTTCGAGATGGCCAATAAATATGCTAATTCAACCGATGCAGTGACCGAGGCACTCGACGACAAGCCCCGACAGAAGGAGCAACGGGAGAGGGACGACACGGCCCTATCCAAGCCTAGGAACCACAAGTGGAAATCTGAGGACCTCAGTGCAGCAATCGATCGCAACCGTCCTCAACCTCCTAGAACCGAAGATTATCAGAACGACAAGTGACATGCTCGGGGGCTCAAAGCTCAAATGCAAGGATAGCATCCCCACTCCCAACTTGTGCAATACCCAACAACTAAGTCATTTTCTAATAAATATTTCCTCCTTTATATCATATTCTCATCTAAATGGGGCAGGAGGCAACTCACTTCCCTATGGTTTGATTCGGATACGGCTTAGCGCCAGTCGGGATCAGATCTAGGGGGACGAGATCGTCAATTCCTCACTTGGCCTCGCCAATGCCGCAGTCGCTTACACCTAATAGGTGTACATACTGCACATTTTCTGTTTTTACTCTTAATGATTGCAAAAGTACTCGAGTAGTATAAATTCTGATCCGTGAAGCTTTGCTCCATGAAAGACAAACTCAAGTCACCCAAAACGTGTGTCTGGGAAAGAGCCATGAGCCGATTCCCGATGCTTGGGGGCTATAACTAGTCGGGTAGAGTGTTTAAACGTAAGGGGTCAACTACTCGAGGAAATTAATACCAATAAGAGGAGGAACACATATTTACATCTATTGTAAAATACATAAAATTTCTTCATGCAATTGTTTTCTTCATCAGATGCTACTCATTTGATATGTTTATAATGCAGGGCCCAGTTCCGGATACGCGTAATAGGAAAGCATGGCTATGAGCCTATCTCCTACGCTCGGGGGCTGGACTAGTCTGCTATGACACACTTAGAGTGCGATGCTTCAAAAATCACTCGGAATGCTCCATGAGGGCTACTGACCGAGTACTCATGCCAGTCGGGACACAGATGCCAACTTTACCTTGGTATGCCCCATGGGGGCCAATAACTGACCTCGAGCACCAATTGGGGCTCGGGTACCACACTGCTGGGTAGGGTACACCCCATGAGGGTCTGCCACACCCTGATATTAGCCACACTAAATAATACCTGAGAAAAATACCCAAGAAAAATAAATTTAAAAGGCCAGAGGAATTAATTAAAAGTGTAAAATGCAAAATAATAAATTATTGTGGCCGGGAATACTTTTCTTATGCTCCCTGTGCCAAAATATATTAACTGGATTTTTAGTGGAATTTTCATAGCACAGGAGCTATTTTTAATAAATCAAAAACGTTTACTGGAATTAAAATCGCGCTCTGGAAAATCTTTTCTCTTTTTCTTCTCCTGGGCCGCCGGCCCGTGCTGAGCCGGCCCATCCCGCGCGCGCCTGCCTGCCGCCCTGACCCCACCTGCCAGCCGCCGACGCTGCCCCTTCCCACTCTCTCTCTGCGCTCGGGGCCCGCATGTCAGGCCGCGTCACCCGCGCACCCGCGCGCCTCCTCGCTGACAGGCCAGGCCCACCTGTCAGCATTGTCTTCCTCCTCTGTCCGAATCGCACAGAGGGGAAAAATCACCTCCGCCGTCCGATCCAGCACTACCTCCTGCCTTCGCGCCTGCTCGCACTCGGTTCAAGCGAGCGCGGACCAAGTCCGCGCCCACTCCCCCACGTCCCCCGATGTTGTCACCCACTCTCGCGCGGGAATCGTGCACATGACCCCGACGCCGACGCCCTCAACCCGGAGCATGATTGGAGCCATTCGGCCTCAATCTCTCTCGCCCGTGTGCCTAAAAAGCCTCCCTAACCTTTCCTCCGCCTTTTTCCCAACACGCCGAGCCTCCCCGTGCCCTAAAACCCCGTCGCCACCGCACACCCAAGCCTTCGCCGCTTTTCACCGACTCCAGCCGTCGCTCGCCGCCGTTCCGGATGCCGCCAAGCCACGCCACCACCGCCATCACCTTCGCCGTGCCGTGTCGCTCGTCGGCCGCCACTCCGTGGAAGTCGAAGCTCGCCGGAACGCTTCGCCCTCGTGCATGATGAGTTCTGGCTTTGTTCATCCTCTCCGGTCGGCCATTTCCACCGCACCGCGTCTCCTTTCTCCGACCTAACCCCCTTCACGTTTTCCCCTTCTCCCAGTGCTCTTCGGCAGCCGCTCCTCGCTCTCCCGTCGCCGTTGGAGCACCGTTGTCAACGTCGTCCTGAAGCCGCCGCCGCTACCTCATCGCCGCCGTCGTCCTCGCGTTGTCACTCATCGCCACGAGCCACCGGTGAGAATCCCCGCCGTCTCCCCGTTCCATTTCTCCCCTCCACGTGCCCACCGCCACGCCAGGTGGTCGCCACCGGTGACCATCGGGTCGCATGCGCACCGCCGCCTCCTGCTCAGGATGGCCGATGTGGCCGCCGTTCCCTGGGTGTTAACGCCAAAATTTGGGATGATTCTTTATCAGATTCGGTTAAGGAAAAAATCACAGTCAACTAGCGGAAATTAATCTGGAGGAAGTCGGGTTTGAGAAGGGATTGTGAAGACCATGGAAACACAATTTCCAAAACCGGTTCTGGTTGGTGAATTGAGCCGTGCATCACCTGAAAATCCACCAAAACCCTTACAAGAAATGGTAAATGAAGCAGTGCATCATGCGTGTCGATGTTTTACACCGGCAATAAATATATGGGGCTACTCGGCGGATGGAAACTCGGTGGATTGCAAAGGAACACAAGGAAATTTTATACTGGTTCAGGCCCTCGACGTGAGGTAATACCCTACGTCCAGTTTGTATGTATTCCTTTGAGGATATACGGTGGTAGTTCTGATGAACTGTATGGCCGTGTGCTTCTATGAGCTCTTTTGCCCTCATGGGGCGCCCTGCCTCCCCTTATATACTGGGGGACAAGGTTACAAGGTAGGAGTCCCCATCGGATTACGACTAGGAGATCTCCCCTTAGAGATATAACGTACCCGACTAGGACTGTATATTCCTTTCTATACAAGGCGAAGTCTGCCGAATCTAGCTATATCTCTAATTACAAGGCTAGGCCCATCCTCTATCCGAGTGGCCCATATGCTTGTCATGAGGTACCCGGGGCCCATGGCACCCACAGTAGCCCCCAAGACCTTCATAGTTGAGTCACAGCTGATGCCGAGTGCTCATCCTCCACGGTGAAGTTTTCCCGAGTGCATTGCTCCCGAGTACTCTTTGTCTGAGTGCTGCTTCTCCCGAGTCCTGCTTCATGTCAGCTGGCAGCGAGGCTATGAAGATCTCCATGTAGATGTAGGAATAGTGTGCGCCGAATAGGCGCACCTATTAGGTGTAGCCCCCGACTTTGTGCTTAATTGTGAAAACAATTAAACATGAAGTCAAAGATCTTTAACCTTGTAGTCTTTCCCGAGTAGATTACTACTGGTACATGAGACTCTTCGGTATCATATCAACCGGAATATGATTTATAGTCTTGCCGAGTAGGGAACTACTCGTATATAGGACTCTTCGACTTCATGTCAGTCGGAATGTGCGTTTATAGTCTTGCCGAGTAGGATGCTACTCGTATATGGGACTCTTCAGCGTCATGTCAGCTGGAAAGGGGGTGTTTATAGTCTTTCCCGAGTAGTATACTACTCGAAAATTAGACTCGTCGGCATCATGTCAGCCGGAAAAGGTGTTTATAGTCTTTCCCGAGTGGCGTCCCATTCGGAAGTTAGACTCTTCCGCATCATGTCAGCGGGAATGAGAATTTTATAGTCTCTCCCGAGTAGTGCAGTACTCGAAAGTTAGACTCTTCAGCGTCATGTCGGCTGGAGTAATGTTGCTCATGGCAACTGGTGGCCGCGCATATAGGCCGAGTACCACTGTATGAAAAATAAATCCATTACGTGGTTAGGTGTACTCGAGAGAGATACCTGTATCTCCAATTTCAATGAAGACCAGCTTGTGATCCTTGTAAGGATGTATCCTCGAGACCTGGCGGATAAGACAGATACCCAAACATATATGTTTAGCAATAAGGCTCTCATGAAGCATATCTGTTTACCTCATCGGCTCCTGTTGGTAGCACCAGCGCTATAATTTCAACTCAGCCTGCGGGCGGCCCACATGGAGCATGCTACCGTAGGAACTCATATCTTGGTGGCTGCTACCAAATAAGCCGGCCTGAGCCGACCTATCCAGCATAGCTCTAGGGAAGTATCATCCATCGCATGTCAGGATGAGTTTTTTGGTGTTGGTAACCGCAATCAGCCAGAGAAATCCTTATTCGCAAGCCTTTCCGACTTACGTTCTGGATGCAAACTAGTTGCCACATGTACCCGAGTAGGTATGTTGCAGGATCTGCTTGCCCTCCTCAGGTGTGACGCAGTGCATGAGAACTCCGGATGCGCTTTGACGATGTAAGTCTTCTCTGACTTGGGAAAAGCCGAACAAGGTACCCGAACCTTGCATTAGCAGAGGGTTCGGCTGGTGACCCTCATGGGGCGTACCCTATCCAACAGAGTTATAGCCAAGCTAGGCACCCGAATCTTGCATTAGCATAGGATTCGGCTGGCGACCCTCATGGGGCGTACCCAACCTGACAGAGTTGCGGCCAAATAAGGTACCCGAACCTAGCATTAGCGTAGGATTCGGCTGGCGACCCTCATGGGGCGTACCCTACTTAGCCGAGTGGTACACAGCCCCGACTGGCGCCGGGGGCCGATTGTTAGCTCCCATGGAGCGTAGTCGGGGAAGATGACGTCCCGACTGGCGCAAGTACTCGGTGAGTAGCCCTCACGGAGCATCCCGAGTGTATTTCGGCAGACTTGTCCAGCCCCCGAGCGTAGGAGATGGGCTCGCAGCCCTGAGTTCCTGTCACGCGTATCCGGAGCTGGGCCTGCAAAATAATAATATCGGATGAGTAGCATCTGATGATGGAAATAATCACCCGAATAAAATGTATTTCACAATGTATGTAAATACGTGTTCTTCCTCTTTTTGATATTAATTTCCTCGAGTAGTTGACCCCTTACGTTTAAGCACTCTGCCCGACTAGTCATAGCCCCCTAGCGTTGGGAGTTGGCTCATGGCTCTTTCCCAGGCACGCGTTTTGGGTGACTTGAGTTCGTCTTACATGGAGCAGAGTTTCACGGATCGAGATTTATGCTACTCGAGTACTTTTGTAATCATTTAAGAGCAAAAACGGAAAAAAGTAAATGCGCAGCTTATACACCTATTAGGTGTAAGCGGCTGTGGCACTAGCAAGGCCGAGTGAGGAGATGTTTATCAGAAAGCGACTTAGCTGTTCGGTATTTGGGAGTGGGGATGCCATCCTCGTGTTTGAGCTTGTGAGCCCCCGAGCATGTCACTTGTTGTTCTGATAATCCTCAGTTGTTGAAGGTCGAAGGCGGTCGTGACCGACTGCCACAATGGAGCCGTCTGACTTGCGTTTGCGATTCCCAGCTTTAGTCGGGACCGCGTCGTCGGTGTCGTCCCGCTTCTTCTGTCAGGGTGACTTGTTGTCATCGAGGGCCTCGGCAACAGCGTGGGCCGAGTCGGCGTACTTGTTTGCCATGTCGAATAGGGCCTTGACAGAGTTGGGAGGCTTCCGCGTGAATTTGTCGATGAACGAGGTGTCTTTGACTCCTTTTCGAAAGGCGGCGATGACGACCTCATCCTTGATGTTCGGGATTGAGTTCCTCTTCTCAGAAAACCTCTTGATGAAGTCACGAAGAGACTCGTTCTTCCTTTGACGCAACTGATATAGGTCGTACTCAGAAGATGGCCTCTCGTATGTTCCCTGGAAGTTGGTGATGAATCGTTCCCGGAGTTCTCCCCAGGAGCCGATTGATTGCTTGGGAAGTCCTGTTAGCCATGTCCTCGCTGAGTCGGCTAAAGCGACTGGGAGGTAGTTAGCCATGACTTTGTGATTTCCCCCAGCTGCTCGGATCGCCAGAGTGTAGACCGTGAGCCAGGACTCGGGATTGGTCTTGCCATCGTATTTGTCGATGCCTGTAGGCTTGAAACCCGACGGCCAGTCGACCTGTTTTAGCTCTTGGGTGAAGGCCGGTATGCCTTCGTCTTCATGAGGACTCCGACCCCGACTACGGCGGCGAAACCGCTCGTGGTGGAGGCCGAAATGCTCGTTCTCATCTTCCAGTTGGCGTTGCTCGTCTTCTTCTCGTTCGCGGCGCCGAGCATTGGTGTCCTGCCGAAGATCACGCCATAGTTGGCCTCGGAGATCCCGGTTGTCCCGACGGTCACTTCGACGTTGCCGGTTGTTGTTTGGGTTGCCGAGTGACGTTTGGTGTGACCCCGTGTGCAGCCGACTAGAGCCGGCCACTCGGCGTCGCTTTGAGGTAGACGAGACTGCCATTGGGGATGCCGACCGGTTGGTCAGTATGAGGGTATCTCCCGACTGTTGGTGCTGCTGACATGCAGCAGCAGTAAGCATGGCTTTTATCCTTGTGATCGTCGGGGTGGCCTGGTGATCAGGCCCAAGTTGGAGCATGTCCAGTAGGGTTGCAGCGGCCACGATGTTCTGTTGTGGTGTGACGAAGATGTCGTGGTCACCGACTCGGGTTTGGAGGACTTGTTGCTGAGCAGTCCGCCCGGCTCTGCGCAGATCGTCGTTGCAGATCTGCGCAGAGCCGGGCGGACTGCTCAGCAACAAGTCCTCCAAACCCGAGTCGGCGACCACGACATCTTCGTCACACCACAACAGAACATCGTGGCCGCTGCAACCCCTACCTGGCGCGCCAACTGTCGATGTTTTACACCGGCAATAAATATATGGGGCTACTCGGCGGATGGAAACTCGGTGGATTGCAAAGGAACACAAGGAAATTTTATACTGGTTCAGGCCCTCGATGTGAGGTAATACCCTACGTCCAGTTTGTATGTATTCCTTTGAGGATATACGGTGGTAGTTCTGATGAACTGTATGGCCGTGTGCTTCTATGAGCTCTTTTGCCCTCATGGGGCGCCCTGCCTCCCCTTATATACTGGGGGACAAGGTTACAAGGTAGGAGTCCCCATCGGATTACGACTAGGAGATCTCCCCTTAGAGATATAACGTACCCGACTAGGACTGTATATTCCTTTCTATACAAGGCGAAGTCTGCCGAATCTAGCTATATCTCTAATTACAAGGCTAGGCCCATCCTCTATCCGAGTGGCCCATATGCTTGTCATGAGGTACCCGGGGCCCATGGCACCCACAATGCGCTTATCAATCAATCAGGAATATTGGTGAACACACTGCATAACCTTATCAAGAAGGCAGTGGATGGGTCGATTGCTCAAGAGCCTAATCGAGGTCCTGTTTACCTTCCGCCAAAAATAGATCCAAATCAAGTCACTTATGGCACCAGAAAAGATGTACCGAAAAACTTGATTTCACAAATACAAAACCAGGCTGGGGGCAACAAGATATTCCTTCAGGATACCATCAAACGGCTTATTATGGGGGGTATCAACAAAATTACCCAGGAGGTGTTCCTGATTCAGGTAATTATCAGAGAGAATATCCTAAGCAGAATCGGCTACCAACTCCACCTATACAATATCAACAAGAGATCCCAAGGAAGGAAGATTTATCGACAAGGGTTGTAGAAATAGTAAGAGAACAGTTTGGGATAAAACCAAAAGAGCAAACATTTATGTATCGGCATCCGTATCCTGAGTGGTTTGACAGAGTTCCATTACCACACCGATACAGAGTCCCAGATTTTTCTAAATTCTTAGGACAGGACAACATATCTACAGTAGAGCATATTAGCCGATTCTTGGCACAGTGTGGAGAGGCATCGGCTGAGGAGGCTCTGAGGGTTAGATTTTTTCCCTTGTCATTGTCTGGATCGGCTTTTACATGGTTCTCTTCATTACCACCAAATTCAGTTCGGGGATAGGCCGATCTGGAAAAACAGTTTCACAAGTACTTTTTTGCTGGGATCCATGAGATGAGGCTGATGGACCTAACATCGGTTAAACAGAGGCCAGACGAAACGGTACCGGAATACGTCCAGCGGTTTTGGGACGTTAGAAACTGATGTTATAGTTTGAATCTAAGCGATGGGCATCTAGCCGAGTTGGCTTTCCAGGGTCTCTTAGCTCCCATTAAAGAGAGGTTTTCATCGCAGGAGTTCGAGAGTCTGGCGCACCTTGTACAGAAGGTATCGGCTCATGAAAGCCGATTTCAAGAAGCAAAAACGGAGAAGTTTTAGAGAAGGTTTGCTCAGGTGCAAGCTTATTCATCGAACTCAGATGATGAAGGATCCGATGTTGAAGTTGGATTGGCGGAGTGGGCTAGAAATAAGAAATCAGTATCATGCCCATGGGTGAAGGATGTCGGTAAGGAAGAACGATATGATTTTGACATCAATAAAGCCGATAAAATCTTCGATCTATTGCTACAAGAGAAACAGATACAGCTTCCGCCAAATCACATAATTCCATCAGCCGAAGAGCTAAAGAGGAAGAGATATTGCAAGTGGCATAACACAATATCGCACCATACCAATGAATGCAAAGTTTTTCGGCAACAAATCCAATCGGCTGTCGAACAGGGAAGGATCAAATTTGAGGACAAAAAGCCGATGAAAATTGACGGACATCCATTCCTCGTGAACATGGTTTATGCGGGATCATTGATGAATCAAGCCAATGAAGGAAGGAATCGAGAATACAGATATAGAGTTACTTCATCGCAGCTAATAGATAAATTTTCAAAGCACGAAGAGGAACAACAGGCTTGGTCATACGAGGAGGGATACAATCCACATTGGGATTGCCCGTTCTTTCAATTTTGCTGGGAGCGAGGGATAAGATTGCCATCAGTCAGAGATTGTCCTGAATGTAATGCTACAAGATCTTAGAATTTTGAGCGTAAGATCGGCCGCTTGAAAAACGAGCGTCGGTACCTAGCCGATTAGGGCTGATCCATGAAGAATTTTTTGAAGGATTGCATGAAAAACAACAAATGCAAAATCCTCAGTGGTGTCCTAGTGGAATATTTATAAAAAATCAGAAAAGAAGGGCACAGCGACTACGGCACCGAGAGCAACAGGAAGAACAACGGCGAGATCACGTGGAAGCCGATCATCGTCACAAGAGGACTAAACGGGTATGGCGTGTGAAGAGAAGTGACGATGAGGTCAATCCATCAGCTCTGGTAAACATGGTTTCTTTTTGGCTCGGGAGTATAAAGCACTTTCATCTGTTGAGGAGGGCAATGAAGAGGTTTTTGCTCAGTTAACGTGCAACCCGATCGGGCTATATTTGATAAGCCTGAAGAATCAAAGCATCGGCATTTGAAGGCATTATATATCAAGGGTTATGTGGATGGGAAGCCGATGATGAAGATGCTGGTTGATGGGGGGCAGCTGTTAATCTAATGCCGTATGCTACGTATCGGAAACTGGGGAAAACCGCTGAAGATTTGATCAAGACAAATATGGTGTTAAAAGATTTCGGCGGAAATCCATCAGAGACGAAAGGCGTGTTGAATGTGGAATTAACGGTGGGAAACAAGACATTACCTACCATGTTTTTTGTTATCGATGGAAAAGGATCATATAGTCTGCTCCTTGGCAGGGATTGGATTCATGCAAACTGTTGCATGCCCTCGACGATGCATCAAAGTCTGATACAGTGGCAAGGAGATCAAGTTGAGATAATCCTAACAGATCAATCGACCAACATTGCAATGACCGATTTGCCGGTCTGGGAGGCCGAAGGCGTCGATTGTTTGTCTGGAAAAGTATGGGAGGGGGATTATCTTCAGATCACCAGTCAGGAGATACAGCCGATTCGGCAAGTCGGCTCAGAATTATTACTCTGATGTGCGCCATTGAAGATTTCGAAGGAAAGTTGCGATAAGTGTTTACGTCGGCCGATGATTTGGAAGAAATTGATATAGGACCAGGAGATAGGCCAAGGCCGACGTAGATAAGTAAAAAAATTGCGTCCTGAATTTCGAGAAAAAAATGATAAAATTGTTAAAAGAGTATCGGGATTGTTTGCTTGGGGGAATATCATGAATGCCAGGGTTAAGCCGATCAATTGTTGAACATCGGCTTCCTATTAAACCAGGATATCGGCCGTTTAAACAAGCTCCAAGGAGGTTTAAAGCAGAGTTATATGAGCCAATCAAAGCAGAAATCACAAGGTTATATGATGCAAAGTTTATAAGGCCGTGCCGATATGCTGAGTGGGTTTCTAATATCGTCCCGGTGGAAAAGAAAAATGGAAAATTGAGAATATGTATTGATTTCCAGGATTTGAATAAGGCTACCCCCAAGGATGAGTACCCGATGCCGATAGCAGATTTGTTGGTAGATGCAGCATCAGGCCACAAGATTATTAGCTTCATGGATGGCAATGCAAGGCATACAATCAGATTTTTTATGGCAGAAGAGGATATACATAAAACGCGTTTCGATGTCCTGGAGCTATCGGCTATATGAGTGGGTAGTAATGACGTTGGATTAAAAAAGTGCCAGTGCGACATATCAGAGGGCGATGAATTATATATTTCATGATCTCATTGGCTTATTAGTGGAAATTTATATCGATGATGTTGTCGATGTTTTACACCGGCAATAAATATATGGGGCTAGTCGGCGGATGTAAACTCGGTGGATTGCAAAGGAACACAGAGAGATTTTATACTAGTTTAGGCCCTCGATGTGAGGTAATACCCTACGTCCAGTTTGTATGTATTCCTTTGAGGATTTCCGGTGGTGATTCTGGTGAACCAACTCAACCTGCCCTCATGGGGCACCCTGCCTCCCCTTATATACTGGGGACAGGGTTACAAGTAGGAGTCCCCATCGGATTACGACTAGGAGATCTCCCCTTAGAGATATAACGCATCCGACTAGGACTGTATATTCCTTTCTATACAAGGTGAAGTCTGCCGAATCTAGCTATATCTCTAATTACAAGGCTAGGCCCATCCTCTATCTGAGT
Organism: Oryza meyeriana var. granulata; assembly: GCA_003991445.1. Classification (NCBI taxonomy): domain Eukaryota; kingdom Viridiplantae; phylum Streptophyta; class Magnoliopsida; order Poales; family Poaceae; genus Oryza; species Oryza meyeriana. Next base: position 80,236 of record RYFJ01001965.1, read on the forward strand.
GGCCCATGTGCTTGTCATGAGGTACCCGGGGCCCATGGCACCCACAGTAGCCCCCGAGACCTTCATAGTTGAGTCACAGCTGATGCCGAGTGCTCATCCTCCTCGGTGAAGTCTTCCCGAGTGCATTGCTCCCGAGTACTCTTTGTCTGAGTGCTGCTTCTCCCGAGTCCTGCTTCATGTCAGCTGGCAGCGAGGCTATGAAGGGCTCCTTGTAGATGTTGGAATAGTGTGCGCCGAATAGGCGCACCTATTAGGTGTAGCCCCCGACTTTGTGCTTAATTGTGAAAACAATTAAACATGAAGTCAAAGATCTTTAACCTTGTAGTCTTTCCCGAGTAGATTACTACTGGTACATGAGACTCTTCGGTATCATGTCAACCGGAATATAATCTATAGTCTTGCTGAGCAGGGAACTACTCGTATATAGGACTCTTCGACTTCATGTCAGTCGGAATGTGTGTTTATAGTCTTACCGAGTAGGATGCTACTCGTATATGGGACTCTTCAGCATCATGTCAGCTGGAAAGGGGGTGTTTATAGTCTTTCCCGAGTGGCGTCCCATTCGGAAGTTAGACTCTTCGGCTCGTCAGCTGGAAGAATGTTTATAGTCTTTCCCGAGTAGTATGCTACTCGAAAGTTAGACTCCTCCGCATCATGTCAGCGGGAATGAGAAATTTATAGTCTCTCCCGAGTAGTGCACCACTCGAAAGTTAGACTCATCCGCGTCATGTCAGCGGGAATGAGAATTTTATAGTCTCTCCCGAGTAGTGTACTACTCGAAAGTTAGACTCTTCAGCGTCATGTCGGCTAGAATAATGTTACTCATGGCAACTGGTGGCCACGCATGTAGGCCGAGTACCACTTTATGAAAATAAATCCACGGCGTGGTCAGGTGTACCCGAGAAAGATACCTGCATCCCCAATTTTAATGAAGACCAGCTTGTGATCCTTGTAAGGATATATCCTCGAGACCTGGTGGATAAAACAGATACCCAAACATATATGTTTAGCAATAAGGCTTTCATGAAGCATATCTATTTACCTCATCGGTTCCTGTGGGTAGCACCAGCGCTATAATTTCAACTCAGCCTGCGGGCGGCCCACATGGAGCATGCTACTGTAGGAACTCATATCTTGGTGGCTGCTACCAAATAAGCCGGCCTGAGCCGACCTATCCGGCATAGCTCTATAGAAGTATCATCCATCGCCTGTCAGGATGAGTTTTTTTTTTGGTGTCGATAACCGCAATCAGCCAGAGAAATCCTTATTCGCAAGCCTTTCCGAGTTATGTTCCGGATGCAGCCCGGTTGCCACAGGTGCCCGAGCAGGTATGTTGCAGGATCTGCTTGCCCTCCTTAGGTGTGACACAGTGCATGAGAACTCCGGATGCGCTTTGACGATGTAAGTCTTCTCTGACTTCAGAAGAGCTGAGCAGGGTACTCGAACCTTGCATTAGCATAGGATTCGGCTAGCGACCCTCATGGGGCATACCCTACCCAACAGAGTTATAGCCAAGCAAGGTACCCGAACCTTGCATTAGCATAGTATTCGGCTAGCGACCCTCATGGGGCGTACCTCACCCAGCCGAGTGATATACGACCCCCGACTAGTGCTGGTAGTCGGTTGTCAGCTCACATGGAGCGTAGTCGGGGAAGATGACGTCCCGACTGGCGGAAGTACTCGGTAAGTAGCCCTCATGGAGCATCCCGAGTGTATTTTGGCAGACTTGTCCAGCCCCCGAGCGTAGGAGATAGGCTCGCAGCCCTGAGTTCCTGTCACGCGTATCCGGAGCTGGGCCTGCAATATAAAGATATCGGATGAGTAGCATTTGATGATGGAAATAATCACCCGAATAAATGTATTTTTACAATATATGTAAATACGTGTTCTCCCTCTTTTGATATTAATTTCCTCGAGTAGTTGACCCTTACGTTTAAGCACTCTGCCCGACTAGTCATAGCCCCCCTAGCGTCGGGAGTTGGCTCATGGCTCTTTCCCGAACACGCGTTTTGGGTGACTTGAGCTCGTCTTACATGGAACAAAGTTTCACGGATCGAGATTTATGCTACTCGAGTACTTTTGCAATCATTTAAGAGCAAAAACAGAGAAGAGTGCAGCTTGTGCACCTATTAGGTGCAAGCGGCATTGGCAAGGCCGAGTGAAGAAATATTTATCAGGAAGCGACTTATCTGTTCGGTATTTCGGAGTGGGGATGCCATCCTTGTGTTTGAGCTTGTGAGCCCCCGAGCATGTCACTTGTTCTGATAATCTTCAATTGTAGGAAGTCGAAGACGATTGTGACTGACTGCCACAATGAAGCCGTCTGACTTGCGTTTGCGATTCCCAGCTTTAGTCGGGACCGCGTTGTCGGTGCCCTCCCGCTTCTTCTGTCAGGATGCCTTTTTGTCTTCAAGGGCCTCAGCAACAGCGTGGGCTGAGTTGGCGTATTTGTTCGCCATATCGAATAAAGCCTTGACAGAGTTGGGAGGCTTCCGTGTGAATTTGTCGATGAACGAGGTGTCTTTGACTCCTTTCCGAAAGGCGGCAATGACGACCTCATCCTTGATGTTAGGGATTGAGTTCTTCTTCTTAGAAAACCTCTTAATGAAGTCACGAAGAGACTCGTTCTTCCTTTGATGCAACTGATATAAGTCGTACTCGGAAGATGGCCTCTCGCATGTCCCCTGGAAGTTGGCGATGAAGCGTTCCCGGAGTTCTCCCCAGGAGCTGATTGATTGCTTGGGAAGTCATGTTAGCCATGTCCTCACCGAGTCGGCTAAAGCGACCGGGAGGTAGTTAGCCATGACTTTGTGATTTCCTCCAGCTGCTCGGATCACCAGAGTGTAAACCGTGAGCCAGGACTCGGGATTGGTCTTGCCATCGTATTTGTCGATGCCTGTAGGCTTGAAACTCGATGGCCAGTCAACCTGTTGTAGCTCCTGGGTGAAGGCCGGTATGCCTTCGTCTTCATGACGACTCCTACCCCGACTACGGCGGCGAAACCGCTCGTGGTGGAGGCCGAAATGCTCGTTCTCGTCTTCCAGTTGGCGTTGCTCGTCCTCTTCTCGTTCGCGGCGCCGAGCATTGGTGTCCTGCCGAAGATCGCGCCATAGTTGGCCTCGGAGATCCTGGTTGTCCTGACGGTCACTTCGACGTTGCCGGTTGTTGTTTGGGTTGCCGAGTGACGTTTGGCGTGACTCCTGTGCAGCCGACTAGAGCCGGCCGCTCAGCGTCGCTTTGAGGTAGACGAGACTGCCATTGGGGATGCCGACCGGTTGGTCGGTATGAGGGTATCGCCCGACTGTTGGTGCTGCTGACATGCAGCAGCGGTAAGCATGGCTTTTAGCCTTGCGATCGTCGGGGTGGCCTTATGATCAGGCCCAAGCTGGACTGTGTCCAGTAGGGTTGCAGCGGCCACGATGTTCTGTTGGGGAGTAACGAAGACATCGTGGTCGCCGACTCGGGTTTGGAGGATTTGCTGCTGAGCGGCTTGCCCAGCCCTGCGTAGATCGTCGTTGCGGGCGTGCAGTCGTCTTGCTTCTTCCTCCTGTTGTTCTCGCAGTCGGCAGGCCTCCTCCTCTTGTTGTTCGTGTAGTCGGCGTGATTCCTGAGTAGGAGTAGAGCCTTTGGATGCCATGAAGATTTCTCGTGGCGGGAAGAAGCTTGCCGAACTGCTGTCCGACTTAGAGTCGGAATCCGACTGGGAGTCGTAGTCTGACTGAGAGTCGTAGTCGGAATAGTTGACGGGGGTGATTACAACTCCGACCTCCCTAGATCCGATCTCGAGCGGCTCGGGGCCGTATCCGAGTCGAACTCCAGAGGATCGGGTTTGCCGCGTCGGATGTAGATTGTAGATATCCGCGGCGTCGCCGAGTCCGAGCGGGAAATTGACGATCTCTTCCTTTTTTGGCCCGATCTCGGCCGGCTCAAAACCGAGTCCGAGTCGAACACCGAAAGAAAGAGTTGTCCCTGGACTTGGGCGTATGGGAGATCGCCGCAGCATGTCGTGAGAGATTGCTGCAGCATCGTGTAGGCCGACTGGCGCGGAGTCGGCTGGTTCCTCGGCCAGTTGGATCGGGTCCGTGTCGGCCAAGGTGAGATTGCCGAACATGTCGGCGACGAAGTCGAGGCTTCCGAATGAGATTGTATCTCCGGGAGAGAATTTGCCGCCGTCGACTCCGGTTGCTAGATCCATCGAGCTTGTAGATGTAGATTGCGCCGAAGCCCCTACCTGGCGCGCCAACTGTCGATGTTTTACACCGGCAATAAATATATGGGGCTAGTCGGCGGATGTAAACTCGGTGGATTGCAAAGGAACACAGAGAGATTTTATACTGGTTCAGGCCCTCGATGTGAGGTAATACCCTACGTCCAGTTTGTATGTATTCCTTTGAGGATTTCCGGTGGTGATTCTGGTGAACCAACTCAACCTGCCCTCATGGGGCGCCCTGCCTCCCCTTATATACTGGGGGACAGGGTTACAAGGTAGGAGTCCCCATCGGATTACGACTAGGAGATCTCCCCTTAGAGATATAATGCATCCGACTAGGACTGTATATTCCTTTCTATACAAGGTGAAGTCTGCCGAATCTAGCTATATCTCTAATTACAAGGCTAGGCCCATCCTCTATCCGAGTGGCCCATGTGCTTGTCATGAGGTACCCGGGGCCCATGGCACCCACAGATGTGGTAGTTAAATCCAAGAGTGATGAAAGCCATATAGCCGATTTGCGAAAAGTGCTGGAGAGGGCAAAGAAATACAGATTAAGGATGAATCCCAATAAATGCGCTTTTGGTGTATCGGCTAGGCAATTTTTGGGTTTCATGGTTCATGAGCAAGGAATTGAAGTTAGTCAACGAAGCATCAGAGCCATCAAGAATACGGAACCACCAAGCAACAAGATAGAGCTACAGTCGTTGATCGACAAGATTAATTTTGTAAGGAGATTCATATCAAATTTGTTAGGAAGGATTGAGCCTTTTACTCCGTTGTTGAAATTGAAAGCCGATCAGGAGTTTGTGTGGGGGGCAGAACAACAGAAGGCGTTTGATGAAATTAAGAGTTATTTAAGTTCCCCACCTGTTTTGATTCCACCGCAGAGAGGAGTGCCATTCAAGTTGTACTTATCGGCCGATGAAAAATTCATCGGGTCTGTTTTAATACAGGAATTTGAAGGGAAGGAGTGAGTCATGTTTTATCTAAGCAGAAGGCTTTTGGATTGTGAAACAAGATATCCTGCGGTAGAAAAATTATGCCTTTGTTTATATTTCTCATGTACAAAGTTAAGGCATTACATCCTATCGGCTGAATGTACGGTGGTTTGCAAGGCCGATGTGGTAAAATACATGTTGTCGGCTCCAGTTTTAAAAGGACGAGTTGGTAAGTGGATCTTTGCCTTAACAGAATTTGACTTGAGGTATGGATCGGCTAAGGCGATCAAGGGATAGGCAATAGCTGATTTGATTGTGCAACACAGAGGGGTTCATGGAAATTATGTGGAGCCGATCCCGTGGACTTTATTTTTCGATGGATCGGTTTGCAAGCATGGATCTGGTATCGGATTGGTCATTGTATCGCCTCGGGGGGCAAGTTTTGAATTTGCTTTTACAATTAAACCCTATTGGACCAACAATCAAGCGGAATACGAGGCGATGCTAAAAGGACTTCAACTTTTGAAGGAGATCGGGGCTGATGTCATAGAGATTGTTGGAGATTCCTTATTAGTGATCAAGCAATTTTCTGGGGAATATGAGTGCAGAGATGATGTTTTAAGATCATATTATGAAGAATGTAGAGATTTATTGAGGGATTTCAGGATGGTTTCGTTGGATCATATTCCAAGAGAACAGAATTTAGAAGCTAATGATCTTGCACAGATTGCTTTGGGTTATCAGCTGAATAGACAGATTGAGGTTGAAATAGCCGATAGTGATATTCAGGATAAAGCTGATGATTGGAGACAGGAGATAATTGATTATTTACAAAATCCGTCGCAATCGGTTTCTAGGAAGCTTCGGTATAAAGCTATTAAGTATGTGTTGCTTGATGGAGAGTTATATTATCAGACTTTTGAAGGGGTTTTGCTGAGATGCCTAAATTTAGAAAAAGCCAAAGTGGTTATGTGCGAAGTGCATGAGGGTGTTTGTGGAACTCATCAATCGGCTCATAAGATGAAGTGGGTATTGAGAAGAGTAGGATATTTTTGACCGGCAATGTTGGAAGATTGCTTCAAATATTATAAAGGATGTCAAGATTGCTAGAAATTTGGAAATATACAGCGAGCACCAGCATCGGCTATGAATCCTATCATCAAACCGTGGTCGTTCAGAGGATGGGGAATTGATATGATCGGCCAAGTTTATCCTCCATCAAGTAATGGACATAAATTCATATTGGCAACAACAGATTATTTTACAAAATGGGTGAAAGCAATTCTTTTGAAGAAAATCACGTCCAAAGATGCGATTGAGTTTGTAAAAGAGCATATAATTTATCGGTTTGGAATTCCTCAGACGATAACTACCGATCAGGGATCTATTTTCGTGTCCGATGAGTTTCAACAATTTGCTGCCAGTATGGGAATTAAGTTACTGAATTCATCACCTTATTATGCTCAAGCTAATGGATAGGCAGAAGCTTCGAATAAGAGTCTAATCAAATTAATTAAGCGAAACATTGATGAACAGCCGCGACGATGGCATACTACATTAGCCGATTCATTATGGGCCTATCGGATGGCATGTCATGGGTCTACTCAGGTACCACCATACCAGTTGGTATATGGACATGAAGCAGTTTTGCCTTGGGAGACTAACATCGGTTCTAGGAGAATTTCTTTACAGAATCAGTTGACAGCCGATGATTATTATAATTTGATGACAGATGAACTCGAGGATTTGGTTCAGAATTGGTTAAGGGCGCTGGAAAGGATCAAGGAAAATAAAGCTAGGGCGGCTAGGCATTATAACAAAAAGGTGATGAATAAATCGTTTACTGAGGGAGATCTTGTATGGAAGTTGATTTTGCCGATCGGGTCCAGAGATAGTAAATTCGGAAAGTGGTCTCCTAATTGGGAAGGGCCCTATTGGATTAATCGTTGTGTACCTGGCAATGCCTATATATTGGAAGATCTTGAGGGTACAGAGTTTGCTAAGGCACTTAATGGGAAATATCTCAAGAAGTATTATCCGAGCGTTTGGATCAACTCCTGAATCGGTTGAATATGGCCGATTTCTAAAATAGTTTAAAGCAAGAGCCGATGTTGTTACATCGCCTAAAGATAGCCGATATCAATTGGTATCGCCTTTAGATAAAACAAATAAAAATATTCTCAAGTGAAGGTGGAATCAGATAACACAGCTAGTTAGATTATATTCCAGCAAAAGATTATCGGCATGTTCTGGAGCAACATCAGAAGCATCAATGTTAAAATTTTACAAGAATTTTTGAATTGTTTCAATCGCATGCAGGCGAATCTGATCAATTTCGTTGATAGCGTGGATATCATCTTCATTGGAGCTTGGGATGGGCTTTAAGCTTTTGCACCGATGAACAACTTGGCGTACTGCTGCTGCAACTTTGGATTCTTGATCCTGTATTGCTTGTGGCAAGCCGATGAGCTGAGATTTTGTGACTTCAATATCCTTGCGGATTCTTTCAAGCTCTGCCAGCAAGTCGGCTTGTTTTTCCTCCAACTAGTCTAATTTAGCTTGGATTTCTTGAGGGGGCGGCTGCCATATCATCAAGCTTTTTCTTTTTAGATTGAACAGACAGCCGATCGTCTTGGATGCGTTGAGCTAGAATCTTTTGTTCGGCGCGATTGGCTATGCGTTGCCTGGTCTTGATCAGCTGAAATCTGTGGGATTCTATGTAAGCGGCAGGAGTTAGGGCATCAATGAGTTCGTCGGGTAGATGATGTTCAATCTCAAAAAATCTTGCCCGGATTGGCCCACAATCTTCTACCAACGCGTCTATTGGGGTTTCCAGCCGACAGGTAATATCCAGCAAGTGTTCGCGCACGTCGAATGGAAGGGATGGTCTGGTCATAGCGCTGGTAATTGCTTCTTCATCAGTCTCCAGGTACTGGCCGATGTCGAAGGAGAATAGCTTGGCTAAGGACTGCAAATCGGCATCGGTGAGTAAACGGATTATGAATGAATAAGTTAACACAAATGAGTACCTGAGGGGGCATAGTGGCAGCTTGAGGGATGACATCGACATCAGATGGATGAGTAGGTTGTTCTTCAGGATGGCCAATGTCTGGTGCCGAAGTAGGAGGAACGGCCTCAATATCGGCTTCGGGGCTAGGCACTGGAGTTGGAACAGCTGGGGAGGTCATCGGCTCGATGAGGATGTCGGGTGAAGGTTGAGTTTCAAGAGCCGATGACTCGAACTGAAAATAAGATTGGTAATGAAGACAAAATAAATAGACAAATAATGTTAAGGACCAGCACATACCTGCGGGGATGAAGGAGCCGATATTGCTTCGATAGCGGGCGGCGCTGTAGCCACGACATCGGTGCTGGTTTTTTGCCTCTTTTGGGAAGGGCGAGACGCCAGCTTCTTGCGTTTTGGTCCTGTTGGCCGTGGCGCCTAGAGAAGAGACGATGGAGGGGGAGCACCATGACCCAGGTTTGGATCGGCCGATGGTGGTTGATATATGATTGGCCGGCCGCTGGTGCTTGTTGTTGGCGGTTCCTTGTCATCAGCTTGCAAGATAAGATTATAGGAGATATGATCGGAGACAATGATTAAGGCTTGTGGGATGTTACCTCTTCATCAAATTCAACGTAGTCGGGGTTGAGACGAGAGCAATATTGGGTGGCCGATAGGTTGAACAGGTGTTTCCTCCATTCTGACCACCATCGGGAAAAAAGCCTTGTATTGGCGGTGCATGTCTCCACGCTAGTGGTGGTGCCCAGAAGCAGAGATCCTGTTAGCATCCGCAGCCGATCATATTCCAAAGCGCTATTTACATTGCCCCGGGCCTGAAGTTTATCAATAAAGAATAGGCCGATTGGGAGTTGGCCAAGGCCGAGCTAGCGAGAATCGACCGATGGATGATAAAACTCATATGATGGTTGCTGTGATTGGCCTTGAGAGAAGCCAGTCGGCAGAAGGCAGGGGGTAATGGCCGATAGAAATATGATCTTGGATTCTTCATTGGCAAAAGTGTGGAGGCCATGGGCCCCAGGTACCTCATTACTAGTACATGGGCCACTCGGATAGAGGATGGGCTGAACCATGTAATTAGAGATAAGATAGCATCCGGCAGGCTTTATCTTGTACAATGAGGAAACATAGTCTTAGTCGGATAGGACTCTATCTCTAAGGAGGAAATCCCTTGGCCGTATCCGGCTGGGATCCTTATCATGTACCCCTGTCCCCTAGTATATAAAGGGAGGCAGGGCGCCCCTCAGGGCAAGGACAACAAGAACAACAAGATCATCGATCACCATACACCTCAGAGGAATAACACCTCAACTGGACGTAGGGTATTACCTCACCTTGAGGGCCTGAACCAGTATAATTCTCCTGTGTTCCTCTGCAGTCCACCGAATTCACCCTCGCCGACTAGCTCCATAGTATTATTGCCGGTGCAAAGCATCGACAGTTGGCGCGCTAGGTAGGGGTCCGGCGAATTCCCCATCAGAAGATTCGATGGATTCAATCAACAAGTTCTCCCCCGGAGATGCAATTACCTTCGGGAGCTTAGACTTCATCGCCGATCAATTCGGCAATCTCACCTTGGCTGAGGCAGATCCAATCTTGCCAGCCGAGGAACTAGCCGACGTTGCGCCAGTCGGCTCACAGGATGTCGCGATCTCCTTCCCCGACTTACTGCGGTAGTCCTTCACATCGCCAAGCATCAGGACAACCCTCTCCTTCGGCGTCCGACTTGCGCTAGGCCTCGAGCCAGCCCGGGTTGGGCCGAGAAGGGGAGAGGTCATCAATCTCCCTCACAGCTCCGGTGACGCTGCACATCAAAATCCCGCGCAGCAGACCCGATCTCTAGCAATTCAGTTTGGACACGGCCAAGCGCCGTTTCAGATTGGATCTAGAGAGGTCGGAGTCGTTCTCACTCCGATAAACTACTCGGAGTCCGACACTAAGTCGGATAACGGTTTGAGCACCAGCTCGGACTCTAATTCGGCAAGCTTCCCCCTCTCCCGCGAGATCTTCATGGCTTCAACACCGCCTTCCGAGGTACGCCGACTTCAAGAGGAGCAACAGGAGGAGGCGCCGACTACGACAAGAGGAGGCCAACCGTGAGGCCCGCAATGACGAGCTACGCTAGGCTGGGCGAGTCGCTCAGCAACAAATCCTCCAAACCAAGATTGGCGACCACGACGTCTTTGTCACGCCACAACAGAACGTTGTGGCCGCCGCAACTCTGCTGGACACGCTCCAGCTCTGGGCTGATCACCAGGCCACCCCGACTATCGCTAAGATCAAGTCGATGATCACAGCTGCTGCGTGTCAGCAGCAATAGCAGTCGGGCGACACATTTATACCGACCAACCGGTCGGGTTCTCCGGCGACAGACTCATCTGCGTCAACGCAACGCTGGGCGGCCGGCTCCAGTCGGCAACGCGAAGAGTCTCGGCAAACCACACTCGGCAACACCAACAATGACAACCGGCGGCGTTGCCAGTACGAGCGCCGACCCAACCAAGACCTCCGAGTGCGACTGCACCGTGACCTTCGCCACACCATAAACGCTCGACGTGAAGAACGCGAAGAAGATGAATGACGCCGACTGTAGGACAAAAACGAGTGCTTCGGTCTCCACCACGAGCGGCTGCACCGCCAAGATCGGAGTCAGAGCCCTCATGAAGACGAAAGCATCCCAGCCTTCACTCGGGAGCTACAGGACATCCTTTGGCCGACTGGCTTTAAGCCCACCGGGATCGAAAAGTACGACGGCAAGACAAACCCAGAGTCTTGGCTCACCGTTTACACCCTAGCAGTTCGAGCTGCTGGGGGCGACAGCAGAGTCATGGCTAACTACCTCCTAGTCGCGCTTGCCGACTCAGCGAGGACATGGCTGACAGGCCTCCCGAGGCGGTCGATCGGTTCCTGGGGACAACTCAGGGAGTGGTTCATCGCTAATTTCCAGGGGACCTACGATAGACCCGCTTCGGAGCATGATCTTTATCAACTGCACCAGAAGAAAAACAAGTCTTTGCGCGAATTCATCAAAAGGTTTTCCGAGAAGCACAACCAAATTCCAACTGTCAAAGACGAAGCCGTCATCGCCGCCTTTCTCAAAGGGGTAAAAGACGCTCCGCTTATCACAAAATTCACTCGGAAGCCACCATCCACGGTCCGAGCGCTCTTCGACATGGCCAACAAATACGCCGACTCGGCCAAGGCGGTCGCGGAGGCCCTCGACGAGAAGAAGGAGCCCCGACAGAAGGACCAGAAGGCGAAAGCCGACAACGAGCCGTCTCAAAATAAGTCTGGCAGCCGCAAGCGGAAGTCGGACGAGGTGGCCAACATGGAGTGCAGTCAGTTGCGGCCCCGGCGGAATAACGACTACCAGAAAGTCATGAGCGGGACCTGCCCCTTTCACCCCAAGGGCAAGCACGCGGCCAAAGACTGCTACATGCTCAAGAAGTTTGCCTCCGAGTAGGCTTCATCGTCTGGCGCCGACATGGACAAAGACAAGCCAGACTCGGGTCCAGCTGATGATTTCCAAGATCCTCAAGCCGAGCTCAACCACATCTTCGGGGGGCCACTCGCATACGAGTCCAAGCACAAACAGAAGCTCTCAGCACACGACATCAACAAGGTCTCCGCGGCAGATACCCCCCAATACCTACGCTGGTCAGAATGGCCATCACTTTCAACCGCGCAGATCACCCAGATCGGGTATCCCACCCGGGACGCTATCCACTCGTCCTGGACCCGGTCGTCAGAAACATCAGGCTGAAGAAAACCCTCATCGACGGAGGCAGCGTGCTCAATATCTTGTTCGCCAAGACTTTGGACGAGATGAAAATTCCTCGTTCAGAACTACGGCCGAGCACTACGCCCTTCCACGGGATAATTCCCGGCCTATCATCAACTCCACTCGGGCAGATAACCTTGCCGGTAACCTTCGGCACGCGGGATAATTTCCACACAGAAAACGTCTGCTTCGAGGTCGCCGACTTCGAGACCGCGTACCACGCGATACTCGGACGACCGGCAGTCGCCAAATTCATGGCGATACCACACTATACATACATGGTGCTGAAGATGCCTGGGCCAGCAGGAGTCCTCTCCCTCCGTAGTGACATCAAGCAAGCCTTCACCTGCGACAAGGAGAGCTGCGAACTGGCTCAATCACAAGGGGCGGCAGTCGGGCGCGATAGCATTCGGCAAGCCGTCACAACAGAAGTCGAGCAAGATCAAGTTCCAACGAAAAAAGCTGCGAAGCCGGGAATTTCAGCGGACTCTGACACGAAGAAGATCCCCCTGGACCCTTCCGACCCCTCCAAGACTGCTCTAGTCGGGACCGGACTAGACCCTAAACAGGAAGACCCGCTCGTCACCTTCCTCCAAGCCAACAAGGATATCTTCACGTGGAAACCGTCCGACATGCCGAGCGTACCAAGGGAGGTGATCAAGCACGCCCTAAACCTCTCCTCCGCCTTTTTCCCAACACGCCGAGCCTCCCCGTGCCCTAAAACCCTGTCGCCACAGCACACCCAAGCCTCCGCCACTTTTCACCAACTCCGGCCGCCGCTCGCCGCGGTTCCGGACGCCGCCAAGCCACGCCGCCACCGCCATCACCTTCGCCGTGCCGTGTCGCTCGTTGGCCGCCACTCCGTGGAAGTCGAAGCTCGCCGGAACGCTTCGCCCTCGTGCACGATGAGTTCTGGCTCTGTTCATCCTCTCCGGTCGGCCATTTCCACCGCACCGCGTCTCCTTTCTCCGGCCTAACCCCCTTCACGTTTTCCCCTTCTCCCAGTGCTCTTCGGCAGCCGCTCCTCGCTCTCCCGTCGCCGTTGGAGCACCGTTGTCGATGTCGTCCTGAAGCCGCCGCCGCTACCTCATCGCCACCGTCGTCCTCGCGTCATCACTCGTCGCCGCGAGCCACCGGTGAGAATCCCTGCTGTCTCCCCGTTCCATTTCTCCCCTCCACGTGCCCACCGCCATGCCGGGTGGTCGCCACCGGTGACCATCGGGTCGCATGCGCACTGCCGCCTCCCGCCGTTCCCTGGGTGTTAACACCAAAATTTGGGATGATTCTTTATCAGATTCGGTTAAGGAAAAAATCACAGTCAACTAGCGGAAATTAATCTGGAGGAAGTCGGGTTTGAGAAGGGATTGTGAAGACCACGGAAAGGCAGTTAATATCTTATCTATTAATTAGGCAATGTTAGTATTTCTTTCTTTTAGGAAACCTGATCTCGTGTCCGATTGGGTTTTATTAGTGTCTTCCTTCGGTAATTAGGAAATCGTGTGTCGTGTCCAATAAGGACTTGTATCAACTCGAGGTATAAATACGTATGCCCGGGTACCTTGTAAATCATCACACAGATTAATACAAATTCGGCACATCGCCACCCTTTTCAACGGGTTCTTGCTTCTCGAGCCGGGCTGCATCGGTTAAGTTCGACCTCCTGCGAGAGGGTAAGTCTCGTTACCCCGATTATCGTATCGGCTAGGACTTCCTCGGTTAGGTCCGATATTCTAGTCGGTCTACGATAGTCGGCTTACCACGATGTATCTATTTTGTCTACGGCTGCATCAGTTAGGTTTGATCTCTTAGTCCGAGTAGGTATATCACATCACACTTGATTAGATTTATCAGCTTACCGGGTGTAATTCATCATCGGTTTTGTCGATGCTTTGCACCGGCAATAATACTATGGGGGTACTCGGCGACCTGGAATTCGGTGGATTGCAGAGGAACACGAGGGAATTATACTGGTTCAGGCCCTCAATGTGAGGTAATACCCTACGTCCAGTTGAGGTGTTATTCCTCTGAGGTGGATTTGTGATCAATGATCTGGGTGTGCCCTCATGGGGTGCCCTGCCTCCCTTTATATACTAGGGGACAGGGGTACATGGTAAGGATCCCAGTCGGATACGACCAAGGGATTTCCTTATTAGAGATAGAATCCTATCCGACTAAGGCTATGTTTCCTTATTGTACAAGGCACAGCCTGCCGGGTGCTATCTTATCTCTAATTACATGATCTGGCCCATCCTCTATCCGAGTGGCCCATGTGCTTGTAGTGAGGTACCCGGGGCCCATGGCTCCCACAGTAGCCCCTGAGACCTTCATAGTTGAGTCACAGCTGATGCCGAGTGCTCTTCCTCCACGGTGAAGGTTACCCGAGTGCGATGCTCCCGAGTACTCTTTGTCCGAGTAAGTCTTCCCGAGTCCTGCTTCATGTCAGCTGGCAGCGAGGCTATGAAGGGCTTCATGTAAATATATGAATAGTGTGCGCCGAATAGGCGCACCTATTAGGTGTAGCCCCCGACTTTGTGCTTAATTGTGAAGACAATTAAACATAAAGTCAAAGATCTTTAACCTGGAAGTCTTTCCCGAGTAGATTACTACTGGTATATGACTCTTCGGTATCATGTCAACCGGAATATAATTTATAGTCTTGCCGAGTAGGAGACTACTCGTATATAGGACTCTTCGACTTTATGTGATCCCCGACCAAAAAGGCGCGGCCACGGACATTGCGATTGTGGTAGCGACGCAGGCCTTGAAGATACCTTGCCGACTGGATTGTTGCGGCGTCTCTTGCTTCTTCGAGCTGATCTAATTCGATCAGTCGGGTGCTGTTGGAATCGTCTTCGGAGTAAGCCCGGACTCGCGGAGAGCCGAACTGTACCTCGGTCGGTAGCATGGCCTCAGTACCGTAGACCAGGAAGAAAGGGGATTGCCCTGTTGCCCGACTAACTGTGGTTCTGAGAGACCAGAGAACGGATGGTAGTTCTTGTACCCACCGACCCGCATATGGTTGTAGTCGGTCGTATATCCTGGCCTTGATGCCTTGTAAGACCATGCCGTTGGCTCGCTCAACCTGCCCGTTGCTCCGCGGGTGTGCCACAGACGCATAGCAGATCTTGATGCCGAAGTCGTCGTAGAAATCTTGGAATAGGCCTGCCGCGAACTGAGTGTCGTTGTCGGTTATGATGCGGTTAGGGACCCCAAACCGGTATAGTATACTCAAGATGAAGTCCTTTGCTCGTGCCGCTGTGATTGTTGCGACAGGTTTAGCCTCAATCCACTTGGTGAATTTATCCACTGCGACGAATAAATGTGTGAACCCTCCTGGCGCTTTCTTGAATGGCCCGACCATGTCGAGCCCCCATACTGCGAATGGCCAAGAGATGGCGATAGTCTGGAGTTCCTGGGCGGGAAGATTTGTCTGTCTTGCGAAGAACTGGCAACCCTCGCACTTGCGAACGATATCTTTGGCGTCTGTGACTGCGGTGGGCCAGAAGAATCCCTGCCGGTAAGCTTTTCCGACTAACGTCCTGGATGCAGCGTGGTTGCCACATTGCCCCGAGTGGATTGAATGCAGGATCTGGCTTGCCTTCCTCGGTGGTGACACAGCGCATGAGGACAACCGGATGCGCTCCTTCGTACAGGTCTTCTCCGACTAGCAGGAAGCTTTTGCTTCGACGCTTGAATTTGCTCGGCTTGATTGCGATCTTCTGGGAGTTCATCGTCCAGGAGGAATTTGAGAACAGGACCCCTCCAGTCTTGACATATGTGCAGCACTTCGTCGGTGGTCAGGGTAGGCTCGCCTCCCGACTGCTCTTGTGCCGGTTTTCTTCCTTGACTGATGGCTCCATAAGTTGCTCGACGAAGATTCCAGTCGGAACCGCTTCTCGCTTGGATCCCATGTTTGCCAGCTCATCGGCCGCGTCGTTGTATTGACGCAGGACGTGTGTGATTTCCAGCCCATCGAACTTGTTTTCCAACTTGCGGACCTCCTGACAGTATGCCGCCATTGCTGTCGTCGAGACAGGTCCAGTCTTTCATGACTTGGTTGACCACGAGTTGGGAGTCTCCGCGCACAACCAGTCGACATATGCCGATGATATGGCGATGCGGAGCCCGTGAACAAGAGCCTCGTACTTGGCGACGTTGTGGGAAGCCGGGAAGTGGATTTGTAGTACGTACTTCAACTTTTTCGCAGTGGGGATGTCAGTATGACACCGGCCCCGGCACCGCCGATCCGTAAGGAACCGTCGAAGTACATTGTCCAGTACTCTAGCTTTGTTGTTGGTGTTGGGAGTTGAACTCTGTCCACTCGCCACGAAGTCGGCTAGAGCTTGAGATTTGATAGCTGTCCGTGGCTGAAAAGGTGATGTCAAACGCCATCAGCTCGAGTGCCCATTTAGCGATCCGGCCGGTGGCCTCGCGATTATGAAGGACATCCCCGAGTGGAAACGCTGTGACCACCGTGACTTGATGTGCTTGAAAGTAGTGCACCAGCTTTCGGACTGTGATGAGTAGGCCGTATAGCAGCTTCTGGACCTGCGGGTATCTGTTTCGGAGTCGGCAAGGACCTCGCTGACAAAAAGATGGCCGTTGTATTTTTTGAAGATGACCCTGTTCGGATCGCTCCACTACCAGCACCGTGCTGACTACCTGTGTTGTTGCCGCCAGATAAAGCATTAGTGGTTCCTGGGGCAGGGGTGACGCTAGCACGGGGGGTGATGTGAGGAATTCTTTCAAGTCTTCGAAGGCTTGCTGGGCTTCCGAGGTCCACTGAAAGGTGTCCGCCTTTTTGAGGAGCTTGAAGAAGGGCATGCCCCGTTCGCCCAGTCGGGAGATAAACCGACTGAGTGCCGCCATGCAGCCTGTCAGCTTCTGGATGTCTTTGAGGTTGGTCGGGGGCGCCATGTTCTTGATGGCGTTGACTTTCTCCGGGTTAGCCTCGATGCCGCGGTGCGAGACGATGAAGCCGAGTAACTTCCCAGACGGCATCCCGAAGGTGCACTTGTCCGGGTTCAACTTCATCTTGAATCTTCGAAGGTTTTGGAAGGTTTCTTCCAAGTCGGCAATGAGGTCTTGTCTGGATTTAGACTTGATCACCACATCGTCGATGTAGGCTTCCACGTTGCACCCGATCTGAGTGTGCAGACACCGCTGAATAGCCCTTTGGTAGGTTGCGCCTGCGTTTTTCAGACCGAACGGCATTGTGATATAGCAATACGCTCCAAACGGCGTGATGAAAGATGTTTTTAAACAGTCTTGTTCCCTCAAGCTAATTTGATGATATCCCGAATAACAGTCGAGAAAACTGAGTAGGTCGCACCCCGCCGTGGAGTCAACCACCTGATCTATCCTGGGAAGACCAAATGGGTCCTTGGGGCACGCTTTGTTGAGGTCGGTGTAGTCGACGCACATGCGCCATTTACCGTTTTTCTTCCGGACCAGGACTGGGTTGGCCAGCCAGTCCGGGTGGTAGACTTCCTTGATGAAGCCGGCTGCGAGGAGCTTGGTGATTTCCTCCCGGATAGCATCCTTGCGGTCTTGAGCGAAGCGCCGCAGCCGTTGTTTGACCGGCTTGGCGTCTGGCTTTACGTGTAGGGCATGCTCGATCACCTCCCTTGGTACGCCCGGCATGTCGGACGGTTTCCATGCGAAGATATCTTTGTTGGCTTGGAGGAAGGTGACGAGCGCGTCTTCCTATTTGGGGTCGAGTCCGGTCCCGACTAAGGCAGTCTTGAGGGGTCGGAAGGGTCCAGGGGATCTTCTTCGTGTCAGAGTCCACTGAAATTCCCGACTTCGCTGCTTTTTCGCCGGAACTGGATCTTGATCGACTTCAGATGTAGCGGCTTGCGGATGCTGTCGCGCCCGACTGCCGCTTCTTGTGTTTGAGCCAGCTCGCAGCTCTCCTTGTCGCAGGTGAAGGCTTGCTTAGCGTCGCTGCGGAGGGAGAGGACTCCTGCTGGCCCGGGCATCTTCAGCACCATGTATGTGTAGTGCGGTATCGCCATGAATTTGGCGAGGGCCGGTCGTCCGAGTATCGCGTGATACGCGGTCTCGAAGTCGGCGACCTCGAAGGAGATGTTTTCTGTGCGGAAGTTGTCCCGCGTGCCGAAGGTCACCGGCAAGGTTATCTGCCCGAGTGGGGTTGATGACAAGCCGGGGATTATCCCATGGAAAGGCGCGGTGCTCGGCCATAGTTCTGAACGAGGAATTCTCATCTCGTCCAAAGTCTTGGCGAACAGGATGTTGAGCGCACTGCCTCCGTCGATGAGGGTTTTCTTCAGCCTAATATTTTTGACAACCGGGTCTAGGACGAGTGGGTATCGTCCCGGGTGGGAAACCCGATCTGGGTGATCCGCGCGGTTGAAGGTGATAGCCATCTCTGACCAGCGCAGGTATTGGGGGGTATCCGTTGTGGAGACCGCGTTAATATCACGCACTGATAGCTTCTGCTTGCGCTTGGATTCGTACGCGAGTGGCCCCCCGAAGATGTGGTTGAGTTCGGCTTGGGGGTCCTGGAAGTCATCAGCCGGACCCGAGTCTGGCTTGTCCTTGTCCTTGTCGCCGATGGCAGATGATGAAGCCTGCTCGGAGGCAAACTTCTTGAGCATGTGACAGTCCTTGGCCGCGTGCCGGCCCTTGGGGTGAAAGGGGCAAGGCCCGCTCATGACTTTCTGGTAGTCGTTGTTCCGCTGGGGCCGCGACCGACTGCGCTCCATGTTAGCCACCTCGTTGTCTGACTTCCGCTTGCGGCTGCCAGGCTTGTTCTGAGGCGGCTCGTTGTCGGCTTTTGCCCTGTTGTCTTTTTGTCGGGGCTCCTTCTTCTCATCGAAGGCCTCTGCGACGGCTTCAGCTGAGTCGGCGTATTTGTTGGCCATGTCGAAAAGAGTCCGGACGGTGGATGGTGGCTTCCGAGTGAACTTCGCGATGAGCGGGGCGTCTTTTACTCCCTTGCGGAAGGCGGCGATGACGACCTCGTCTTTGATGCTTGGGATTTGATTGCGCTTCTCGGAAAACCTTTTGATGAATTCCCGTAGAGACTCGTTCTTTTTCTGATGCAGTTGGTAGAGGTCGTGCTCGGAAGCCGGTCTCTCGTAGGTCCCCTGGAAGTTAGCGATGAACCGCTCCCTGAGTTGTCCCCAGGAACCGATCGACCGCCTTGGGAGGCCTGTCAGCCATGTCCTCGCCGAGTCGGATAACGCGACTGGGAGGTAGTTAGCCATGGCTCTGCTGTTGCCCCCAGCAGCTTGAACTGCTAGGACGTAAACGGTGAGCCAGGATTCTGGGTTGGTCTTGCCGTCGTACTTTTCAATTCCGGTAGGCTTAAAGCCGACTGGGCTGGAATGCCTTCATTATCGTGAGGACTTGGGCTTCGGTTTTGGCGGTGTAGCCGCTCGTAATGGAGGCCGAAGCGCTCGTGTTCATCCTCCAGCCGGCGGCGTTCGTCTTCTTCGCGTTCTTCGCGCCGGGCCCTTAGGGTGTGGCGAAGATCGCGTTGTAACCGCAATCGGAGGTCTTGATTGGGTCGGCGGTCGTATTGGTGACGCCGCCGGTTGTCGTAGTTGGTATTGCCGAGTGTTGTTTGGCGGGATTCTTCATGCTGCCGGGTGGAGCCGGCTGCCCGTCGTCGTGCTGATGCAGATGACTCCGCCGCTGGAGAAGCCCGTTCGGCGGGGCGGTATGTGAGTGTGCCTGACTGTTCTTCTGCTGGCAGGCAGGCAGCAGTAATCATCGCGTTGATCTTGGCGATGGTTGGTGTGGCCTGATGGTCCGGCCCAAACTGGAGCCTGTCCAGCAGAGTTGCGGCGGCCACGACGTTCTGTTGTGGCGTGACGGAGACATCGTGGTCGCCGACTTTGGTTTGGAGGATCTGCTGCTGGGCGGCTCGCCCAGCTTGTCGAAGCCCGTCATTGCGAGCTTGTCGGGTTGGCCTCCTCTTGTTGTATTCGGCGCGCCTCCTCATGCTGCTCCTCTGCAGTCGGCGCACCTCGGAAGGTGGCGTTGAAGCCATGAAGATCTCGCGGGGAGGAGGAAGCTTGCCAAGGTGGAGTCCGAGTTGATGCTCGAACCACCATCCGACTTAGTGTCGGACTCCGAGTAGTTTATCGGAGTTAGGACGACTCCGACCTCCCTAGATCCAATCTGAAACGGTTCGTGACCGTGTCCAAACTGAATCGCTGGAGGTTGGGTCTGCTGCGCGGGTTGTAGATGCACAGCGTCACCGAATCCGTACGGGAGACGGGCGATCTCTCCCCCTCTCGGCCTAACCCGCGCTGGCTCAAGGCCTAGTGCGAGCCGGACGTCGAAGGAGAGAGTTGTCCCGATGTCCGGCGATGTGAGGGACTGTCGTAATAGGTCGTCGAAGGAGATGGCGACGTCCCTGACTGGCGCAACGCCGGCTAGTTCCTCGGCTGGCAAGATCGGATCTGCCTCAGCCAAAGAAAGGTTGCCGAGTTGATCGGCGACGAAATCAAGGCTCCCGAAGGTGATGGCGTCTCCGTTGGAGAACTTGTCGCCCTTGACTCCGTTGATGGGATCCATCGAATCTGTTGATGAAGAACTCGCCGGTCCCCTACCTGGCGCGCCAACTGTCGATGCTTTGCACCGGCAATAATACTATGGGGGTACTCGGCGACCTGGAATTCGGTGGATTGCAGAGGAACACGAGGGAATTATACTGGTTCAGGCCCTCAATGTGAGGTAATACCCTACGTCCAGTTGAGGTGTTATTCCTCTGAGGTGGATTTGTGATCAATGATCTGGGTGTGCCCTCATGGGGTGCCCTGCCTCCCTTTATATACTAGGGGACAGGGGTACATGGTAAGGATCCCAGTCGGATACGACCAAGGGATTTCCTTATTAGAGATAGAATCCTATCCGACTAAGGCTATGTTTCCTTATTGTACAAGGCACAGCCTGCCGGGTGCTATCTTATCTCTAATTACATGATCTGGCCCATCCTCTATCCGAGTGGCCCATGTGCTTGTAGTGAGGTACCCGGGGCCCATGGCTCCCACAGGTTTGTGCTGCATCGGTTAGGTCCGAACTACTAAACTGCTAATGATAAGTTGTTCCTGCTAGGTTGATAAATTTTCATGCAAGGGTCTTATCGGAGTGTATAGCCGATAAGTTATCGTATAATACATCACAATTGCATTAGATTTATCGGCTCATCGAGGTTCTTTTATTATTATTAATCTGTGCTGCATCAGTTAAGTTTGACCTACTAGATTGATAATGATAGATTTATCCTTGTTAAGCCGATGGGTGTATATGCAATGTTTTATCGGAGTACCTAGCCGATAAGTTATATTTTAAGCCAACTGCATTGTCTCGATTATTACTGATTGTCTACACTATCATCGGCTTTCTAGCCGGTGCACATGTCCTATTGGTAGTCGGTTGATTTATTTATTTTACCTATTTATGCCATCATCGGCTTCCAGTCGATGTATAAGTGCTTTTCATATCGGCTATCGTTTGATGAAATGAGTCCAAATCAGCTTCCAGCCGATTGGCTCACTGGTCTAATATCTCTCCTTTTCAATTGCAGGGTCAAATTGACTGGCACGCCTACGAACCTCGAATTTAGGACCTGCACTGGAGTTAAGCAAATCTCCCAGGCCTTTGTGTGTCTAGTGCATCGAACCAGGTCCTCAGCTCGTTCTCAACGCTGCTGGTGATTTTCGGTGTCAACCCCAGGGCCGTCCGATCTGCCGGGTGGCAGATCGGGGCCGACCACGTGGTCGCCCGCGTGGCCGCTGTGTTGGCGCCACGTGTGCACCACGTGGTGCACCCGTTTCCGCCTTGGTGGACTGAGTCCAGCATGCGCCGGTGCCTTTGAATACCTGCCGAGTGGGGCCCGCTGGTCGGCGCCGCCTCTCCCTCGGGTGACGCCATAAATCAGATAAATGCGCATTAAATCCCTTGTTAATTATATTTGTACTAAAAATAACAGTAAAACTTCAATAAATCATAACTAATTCATACAATCTCGGATTAAGTCCATTCAAATTTCATTAAATCTAGAAAAATGCAAAGAATTCATTAAAAATACTTTCAGCCCATGTTTGTTTGCCCACATGTACTGTTTTTAATTGTTTATGCATTGTTTGTTGTAGAAACCAACGCCGGTAATTCTCCTGTGTATTACGAGGTCGTTGCTGAGTACATCAAGCCGGAGCAAGGCAAATCGCACTATTACCTTGATCACTTTGTACCCATTTTTCGCTAAATTGCTTTGTTTGCTCAAATAAACTGCATTATTTCTATATGTGGGTGGGTTATGACCCTTATGATGATAGGACTGTGCCATAGTTTTGAAACCTAAATCCTTGTCACCTAGGTAATAATGTGATTAGATTACAAATCTTAGGATGCTTAGCCATGCTTAGCAACATAGCTCACATGGGATTTAAATATTATCTTTTCATATGATTCGACTCAATGTCGCGAAAATGTAACTTCAGATAGGTTGATGTTAAATTACTAAACTTGGACCCAAATGGTGGGCTGTGGGTGTATGGTTTTGCTTGTCACACCCATGGCAATTAAGGACCGGTTTGCGGGAACCACTTGGGCAACTACCGTACTTTCCACAAGCCAGCGTGGGCAACGGCTGGGCTTGAAGCGTTTCTTCTCCCTCTCCTAGGCACCGAAGAAGAGGGTGGGCGTGATGGAGTTGGGTCGGCCCGGGGTAGGGTTGATCGGCTGCCGGATTCACCATGGCGCAAGGGGGGTAGCCTGGCCAATATGGCGTGCCCTGTCGGCAGGTGCAACCTTAGCGTGGTGTGGATGGTTAGGGAGGGGTTTCATGAACAGTCCTGTCACAGCCTCTCACGGGACATCATGGTGATGTACTGGCACACAAAAACATGTGTGGGGCTGTGTCTTGTGGGTACAGTTATACACCTCTGATCAGAGTAAATCTATTCGAATAGCCGTGCCCGTGGTTATGGGCACATTGGCCAAGACTCACCGTGATTAGTCTCACCCTAGATAATTAATCTGGCTTTATAAAACTGGTGTGGTGGAAGGTGTCGAGTCCGGTCAACGTGGTTGAATTGATCGGGGGTGACTGGTTAGCGTGGTGTAACGCTCATCAGTGACGCCTGGTCGACGTGATGTAGCGTTCGTCAGCGCGGCCTGGTCAACGTGGTGTAGCGTTGATCAGGAAAAACTGGTTAGCATGGTTTAACGTTGTTCAGTGGAGACTGGTTAACGTGGTGTAACGTTAATCAGTGGAGTCCAGTTAACGTGGTGTAACGGTAACCGGAGGAGTCTAGTGAACATGGTGTAGCGTTCATCAGTGGAGACTGGTTGATGTGGTGTAACGTCAATCAATTGGGAATGGTTGGGCCTAGTTAACATGGTGTAACATTAATCAGTGGAGAATTAATATTGTTAAATTAATCAACTTTTTACTGTTTGCGAACTACTACCGTTTGCAACCACTTTTATGCAAACAAACCCTAGCTCATCTTTGTACCCTGTGCATATGCATTATTGTGGGTGTGATTTGTTGAGTACTGTGGGTGGTACTCAGCCTTGCTCTCTTTTCCCTCTCTCAGTGTTGGAGAACGCATCAGACGAGGATCGTCCTGAGGAATAGGCTAGTTCCGCCGTCAAGGTGCCTGTGGGATGGAAGCTGCTGCTCGACCAGATGTTTATAGACTCTATTTTATCTTTTCTGTTGCATTCTGTAATATAATTTTTACTCTGTTTGTAAGACACTCTCTATGGCAACTTGGTTTTGTGTACCCTGGCTTTCCTGGGCAGGGATTTAATACACATTAATGTTTACAATTTCGATGGTGAATTTCTAGGCGTTACAGGGTCGCCAACTGAATCCTATGCTAATGCGAGGTTTGGGTACCTTATTTGGCCACAACTCTGTTGGGTAGGGTACGCCCCATGATGGCCGCTAGCCGATTCCTATACTAACGCAAGGTTCGAGTACCTTATTCGGCCACAATTTTCCAGTTTGGGTACACCCAATGAGGGTCGCTAGCCAACTCCTGCGTTAGCGCAGCATTTGGGTAACTATTTGGCCAAAACAAGGAAAGAAACCACTACTAAAGCTCTCAGTCAAGAAGAAGCTAGAACCCGTACAATCGGAGGCTGCACTAAACTCAAAATCTATGGAGGTGCTCATCGTCATTCAAGACTGGAAGACCCCAATCATTCGATTCCTAATAGAAGACGAGCTCCCGAACGACCACAACAAAGTTGAGCTAGTCCAGCGCAGTAGCAAAAGCTTTATTGTACTTGGAGAAGACCTATATCATCAAAGCGCATCCAGAGTTCTCATGTGCTGCTTCACACCTGAGGAAGGCAAACAGATCCTGCAATCTATCCACTCGGTCATCTATGGCAACCATGCTGCATCCAGAACGTTAGTCGAAAAGGCTTGCAGACAAGGGTTGCTCTAGTTACCGATGCTAAAGCACTCGTCCAATCATTCAAGGGATGTTGATTTTTCACTCGGTAAATTCACCTACCAACACAAGAGGTGCAGACTATCCCAATATCATGTCCCTTTGCGGTCTGGGGGATTAACATGGTCAAGCTATTCAAGAAGGCGCTAGGACGGTTTACACAATTGTTTGTCGTGGTGGACAAGTTTACAAAGTGGATTGAGGCCAGACCTGTTGCTACCATAACTGCGGCCTAGGCAAAAGACTTCATATTGAGTATAATCTACAGATCCAAAGTCTCTAATCGCATCATTATGGGCAACACACTCAGTTCATGGGTGGTATATTCAAAGATTTCTGCAATGATTTTAGCATCAAATCTACTACGCTTCGATGGCACACCCCCAGAGTAATGGGTAGGTTGAGCAATGATCAAAATCTCCAGATTTTATAGCCCTGTGCTGGGTAGGTCGGTTTGGGCCAGCTTATTTGGTAGTGGGCCGAAGATATGAGCTCTTAAATAGCATGCCCTATTGGGTTGCCAGCTGGTCACGTTAAAATTGTGATACAGGTGCTATTTTACAAGAACTGCTTAAATAATCAGATACGCTTCATGCTAAGCCTATAGCCGGATGTATACATTTGGGTATCTTGATTATTTTAAGATATTGAGGATATATCCTTATAAGAATCGATAGCTAGTCTCCATTAAAATTTAGGATGCAGGTATTTCTCAAGTACACCTCATCACGCATTGTGATGAGGACATCCCTTCCATGGATACAACTCATCCACAACAAGGACCACTTACTCGAACTCGTGCTCGTCAACTTAATTACCAGGTGAATTCATTCCTAGGTTTATATATTATTGAGAATAGTCTGCTACCTAATGCAAATTATTTAATTGTGCTTAGGAATCTGGGAAAGGATGAAGGAAAGGGACCAAGTCAAGCAAGACTTCGAGTTGGACTCGTTCTGGAATTAGATTCGAATTGCTGCCATGGTACCAAGTTCAAATGAGCATAACTTCCTCATACGGACTCTGTTTGGGATGCTCTTGTACTTCATGGAAAGCTTATGAAGTGTATTTTCCAATGGATCTAACCTCATCTTCAAATTCCATCCAAGCTAGCCGAAATCATTAAAACAATCCACATTGGTTCCTGAGTCCGAGTCAAAAGGGTGCTGCGCCATCCCCACTTGGGCCCATGGGCCTTGTAATCCTAGGGCGTGCACGTGGGACGCCCCCCTGGTCGTCTCCCTATTTAGAAGCCGCTACCTCCCTTGCTAGGATTTGGATTTCGTTGAGTTTAGGTTTAGCCATTGTGCAAACTTTTGTTCTTCAGTTGTGTCGGACGACCACCTGTCAAGACAGCTTCGGAATCCCAACTTTGTGTTTCACCATACAATTTATGCTTCATTCATATTCGTAATATCAGATTGCCTACATCTTATTCTTGCTAGTTCTTTGATTGCTCGCAGGGATTGAACTTCGTGTTTAGGTTGATTGCGTCTCTAGCGAGGTCAATAACATCTCGGAGATTGGTTCAGCGATTGCTCAAGCGCAAGCGATGTTGTGTGTTTGTAGTCGGATCACCAGGGTCAACTCCATTGAAATCGACAGTGATCAGTCTCATCGAAAGATCAGCACCTTGTTTCCATCAAGTGGTATCAGAGCCTAAGGTTGCTCGGTGAGAATTTCAGTTTACCATAGATTAGATTGTTTTTCCTTACCTAGTGTACACAAAAAAAAATTAGCAGTAGAACAATCTATCCAAACCAGTCTTAGCCTCACAATTTTTCTTTTCAGTACATTGCATTGTTGAACTATCGGTTGCATCGTCGTGTCCTTTGCTAGTCTTAGTGTCTAGTTCCTCTAGAGTTTCGAGTTCTGTTCATGTTTTGGTCTCACTGTAGCGGTTGGTTTCAAACTACCACGTGTAGCGGTTGGTTTCAAACTGCCACATCGAGGAAAGCATCGTGTGTGTGAAAAAAAAGAGTGTAACTTTTGCATACGACCTCTGATTAAGGCATTCTTGATCCGTTGGAAAGGAAATGAGAAGATAGAGCGAAAAAAGGTTATTTAGGCTTCTGGAGATTTTAGATCCGCGTAAGCGTTCAGGCACACACGTGGCAACTTCGACCCCAAACAAAGTTGTTTAGGCCCTTAAAACGGGCCCGCAAACTGAGGAAAAATCAAGTTTCTCAGAATTTGCTCAAATTTGACAAGTGATTCTAAGGTTCCCCGTGCAGACGGCATCCTTGTTCGAGCCCCTAAACTCAGTGTACAACATCATCTAGTTTACTTCTGCGCGGTGTACTCGCTTGTGTTCTTGGCTCACGTCTCTAGTATGGTCTAGCCTAGGACCAGCATTAACCGGCGTTGAACGATTTTTCAGCTTGCATTTTTTGACTTGATTATTGCTACTCCTTGCTACCAAACTTGAGCCTTCCCATCTACACCTTTTCTACACCGTACAGGCTGAGCTTCACCTGGCAATCGCTTCATCCAATCTTCGCATATATATTGTCATCGCTGGTTGCTGATCGCCCCTGTGTGCTTGGTAAGAATTCGACAAAGGTTTGAGTGCGAGCAACTTTTGAACCCCCCATACCCTAGTACTCGTTAGGGACATATTCTTGTGTTTTTGCTAACAATGGCAGGTTCTGGAGGGTGTTTAGATCAGGATACCCCTCATACTCCTCGTACGAAGGGAATCATCCAACATTTCAGGCGCGAAATGAATCTCCGTATGGAGGGCCTTGAGGAGGATGTCAAGGTCACAAATGAGCGACTTGCTCAACTCGAGGGTGCCCAGATTGAGACAAACGCAACGCTTGCTGTGATGGAGAAGCACAAGGTGTCACTAACACCTCTTTGGCAGATATTATGGCACGCCTTGAGGAGTTTGTCCATGCTTTGGCTACTGTTCCCCCTGCTCTGACGGTAGAGGGGCAAGATGAATTTGACTATGTGGGTGACTCCGAGGCAGATGGCAGGGCTAACCACAACAACAATCGAGCTCATCGACCATTGTGTTTTAATCGACTATGCGAAGAGAACCTCCACGACGTGTGGTACGTGACCGCAATGATGTTTTTGCTAATGTTAAATTCACTATGCCCCCTTTCAATGGTAAATATGATCCTGATGGTTATCTTGATTGGGAATTAGCTGTTGATTAAAAATTTTCTTGCCATGATTTCCCTGAGAATAGACGAGTTAAGGCTACTACTAGTGAATTTACCGACTTTGCTTCTATTTGGTGGAAAGAACATTGCCGTCAACAACCTAACAACATACCTCACACTTGGGAGGCTTTAAAATTGCTTATGCACCATCAATTTGTTCCCTCATATTATGCTCGTGACTTGTTAAATAAACTGCAGCATTTACAACAAGGTGCAAAGTCTGTGGAAGAATACTATCAGGAATTACAAATTGGTATGTTGCGTTGTGGGTTAGATGAGAATGAGGAAGCATCAATGGCTAGGTTTTTGGGAGGGTTGAATCCTGAAATTCAGGACATCGTTGATTACAAAGATTACAACTCCATTACTAGATTGTTTCATCTTGCTTGCAAAGCTGAACGTGAATTATAGGGACGCTAGACGAGAACACAATCTAACTCTTCTGCAAATCGCACAAATTCATGGACGCCACGCACACCTGCTACCCAATCCACTGTGGTGCAACCACCACTTCCCTCCAACAGCAAGCAGCGCCCTACTACGTCAAATTCGGCGTCACGAGTTTCTGAAGCACCCAAATCAGCACCACAACTTTCTGCAAAAACTTCCTCTTCGATTGCTTTGACAGGACGAACGAGGGACGTTCAATGCCATCGATGCAAAGGCTATGGACACATGATGCAGGACTGTCCAAGCAAGCATGTATTGATTATACGCGATGATGGTGGGTATTCCTCTGCTAGTGATTTTGATGATGAAACATATGCTATGCTTGCAAATGATCCTGCAGGACATGATGATGGATCTGAACATGAGGAGGAACATGTTGGCGCCGATGATGCCGACAAGTATTTGAGCCTTATAGTACAATGCGTACTAAGTGCTCAAGTGTCTCATGCCGAGCAAAACCAGCGCCATAATTTGTTCCAAATCAAGGGCGTTGTCAAGGAACGCTCGATTCGCATAGTTGTTGATGGTGGGAGTTGCAACAATTTGGCGAGTATGGATATGGTGGAGAAACTTGCTTTGCCGACTAAACCTCATCCCCACCCATACCATATTCAATGGTTCAACAACAGTGATAAGTTGAAGGTAGCACGGATTGTGAGAGTACATTTTTCTATGGGTTCATACCATGCTTATGTTGATTGCGATATTGTTCCTATGCAAGCTTGTTCATTATTATTAGGAAGACATTGGCAATATGATACTGAATGCGTACATCATGGTAGGAATAATCAATACTCTCTCATGCTCAAGAAAAAAAATTGTGCTGCATCCTATGACTCCTGAACAAATTGTTAAAGATGACATTGCTAGAGCTAGTAGAGAGAAGAGTCAGGAGAATACTAAGAGCGAAAACCAGAATGTAGCAAAAGAGCTTGAGCAACACAAAAAGAAAGAACCTAAATCTGTTCTAGTGAAGAATAACAAAATTAAATTGAAAGGTGATTGTTTTCTTGCTAGCAAATCTGATATGACTAAACTGAATGCTAGTAATAATGTTTGCTATGCATTAGTTTGCAAAGAAGCTTTGTTTTTATTTGAGGATATACCTTCTTCTTTGCCACTTGCTGTCACTAACCTCTTGCAGGAATTTGAGGATGTGTTTCCTACTGAGATACCCCCGGGGCTGCCACCAACTAGGGGTATTGAACATCAAATTGATTTGATCCTAGGAGCTTCCCTACCCAACCGCGCGCCATACCGAACCAACCCGGAGGAGACTAAGGCGATTGAATGTCAAGTGCGAGACTTGTTTGACGTACGTGAGAGCCTTAGTCCATGTGCTATTCCGGTACTTTTGGTTCCAAAGAAAGATGGATCACGGCGTATGTGTGTTGATTGTAGAGCTATCAATAATGTTACCATTAGATACTGTCATCCTATTCCTAGGTTAGATGACATGCTTGATGAATTAAGTGGCTCTACAATATTTTCTAAAGTTGATTTGTGTAGTGGATACCACCAAATTAGAATGAAACTTGGAGATGAATGGAAGACAGCATTTAAAACTAAGTTCGGGTTATATGAGTGGCTAGTGATGCCTTTTGGGTTAACCAATGCCCCTAGCACTTTCATGAGATTAATGAACGAAGTTTTACGTGCTTTCATTGGTAAATTTGTGGTAGTTTACTTTGATGATATATTCATTTATAGCAAATCACTAGATGAACATCTTGAACACTTAGATGCTATTTTCATTGCTTTGAGAGATGCATTTTTATTTGGTAACCTCGAAAAGTGCACCTTTTGCACCGATCGAGTTTGTTTTCTTAGCTATGTTGTTACTCCGCAGGGAATTGAAGTAGATGAAGCCAAGATTGAAGCTATAAAAAGTTGGCCAACACCACAAACGGTCACACAAGTGTGGAGTTTTCATGGGCTTGCGGGATTCTATCGCTACTTTGTGAAGGATTTCAGCACCATCGCTGCACCACTTAATGAATTGACAAAGAAAGGTGTTCCATTTAAATGGGGTGAAGCGCAAGTAAAAGTTTTCAACCTTCTCAAAGAAAAGCTCACAAATGCACCATTGCTCCAACTGCCTGACTTTGGTAAGACTTTTGAACTTGAGTGTAATGCTAGCAGAATTGGAATTGGTGGTGTGCTGATACAAGAAGGTAAACCTATTGCTTATTTTAGTGAAAAATTGAGTGGGCCTAGTTTGAATTATTCTACATATGATAAGGAATTACTTGCTCTCGTTCGAACTTTAGAAACATGGCAACATTATTTATAGCCCAAAGAATTTGTTATCCATTCTGATCATGAATCATTGAAACATATTAGAAGTCAAACTAAACTAAACCGCAGACATGCTCATTGGGTTAAATTCATTGAATCTTTTCCTTATGTCATAAAACACAAGAAAGGGAAGGAAAATGGGATTGCTGATGCTTTGTCTACACGGTATACAATGTTGAGGGAAGGAAAATGTGATTGTTGATGCTTTGTCTAGATGGTATACAATGTTGTCTCAACTTGATTATAGAATTTTTGGCTTGGAGACAATAAAAGAACTATACACTTCTGATGATGAGTTTAAAGATGCCCTGTCCAACTGCAAAAATGAAAGATGCTGGAATAAATTTGTTCTCAATAATGGATTTTTATTTAGAGCTAACAAACTATGCATTCCAGCTAGCTCTGTTTGTCTTTTCTTGTTACAGGAGGCACATGGGGGAGGACTAATGGGTCATTTTGGCATCAAAAAGACAGAGGACATCCTCACGGAACACTTCTATTGGCCAAGGATGTGGCGCGATGTTGAGCGCTATGTATCTTGCTGCACTACCTACAATAAAGCTAAGTCCTGACTTAATCCACATGGTTTATATATGCCTCCTCCTGTACCTAGCATTTCTTGGGAGGATATTTCAATGGACTTTGTTTTAGGATTACCTCGAATGAAGAAGGGGAGAGATAGTGTTTTTGTTGTGGTCGATAGATTTTCTAAAATGGCACATTTTATACCTTGTCATAAGAGCGATGATGCTACAAATGTTACTGATTTGTTTTTCAGAGAGATTGTTCGACTACATGGAGTGCCCAATACCATTGTTTCATATCGAGATGCGAAGTTTTTGAGTCACTTTTGGCGCACATTGTGGGCGAAATTGGGTACCAAGCTGCTGTTTTCTACTACTTGTCACCCCCAAACGGATGGACAAACTGAAGTTGTCAACCGCACGCTATCAACTATGTTGAGGGCTATCTTGAAGAAAAACTTGAAGGTGTGGGAAGAATGTCTACCTCACGTAGAGTTTGCTTACAATCGATCGCTGCACTCTACCACAAAGATGAGCCCTTTTCAGGTAGTATATGGCTTTACTCCTCGTGCTCCTATTGATTTATTGCCTCTCCCTATTTTTGAAAAGTTAATTTAGATGCTAAGAAGCATGCTGAATTTATCCTTAAATTGCATGAAACAACTAAAGAAAACATAGAGCGCATGAATGCTAAGTATAAGATTGCTGGTAGTCAGGGTAGAAAGAGTTTAACTTTTGAACTAGGTGATCTAGTATGGTTGCATTTGCGTAAAGAAAGATTTCCTGATTTACGAAAGTCTAAGTTGTTGTCTAGAGCTGATAGTCCATTCAAGCTGTTAGCTAAGATTAATGATAATACATATAAGCTTGATCTGCCTGTAGAATTTGGGGTTAGCCCCACATTTAATATTGCAGATTTGAAGCCATATTTGGGAGAAGATGAACTTGAGTTGAGGGTGACTCAAATGCAAGAAGGAGAGAATGATGAGGACATCCCTTCCATGGATACAACTCATCCACAACAAGGACCACTTACTCTAGTTTGTGCTCGTCAACTTAATTACCAGGTGAATTCATTTCTAGGTTCATATATTATTGAGAATAGTCTGGTACCTAATGCAAATGATTTAATTGTGATTAGGAATCTAGGAAAGGATGAAGGAAAGGGACCAAGTCAAGCAAGACTTCGAGTTGGACTTGTTCTGAAATCAGATTCGAACTGCTGGGATGGTACCAGTTCAAATGGGCATAACTTCCTCATATAGACTCCGTTTGGGATGTTCTTGTACTTCATGGAAAGCTTATGAAGTCTATTTTCCAACAGATCCAACCTCATCTTCAAATTCCATTCGAGCCGGCTGCAATCATCAAAACAATCTATATTGGTTCCTAAGTCCAAGTCAAAAGGGTACTGCGCCATCCCCACTTGGGCCCATGGGCCTTGTAACCCTAGGGCATGCACGTGGGATGCCCCCCTGGTCATCTCCCTATTTAGGAGCCACCACCTCCCTTGCTAGGATTTGGATTTCATTGAGTTTAGGTTTAGCCATTGTGCAAACTTTTGTTCTTCAGTTGTGTCGGACAACCACCTGTCAAGACAGCTTCGGAATCCCAACTTTATGTTTTGCCATACAATTTATGCTTCATTCATATTCGCAAGTATCAGATTGCCTACATCTTATTCTTGCTAGTTCTTCGATTGCTCACAGTGATTGAACTTCGTGTTCAGGTTGATCGTGCCTCCAGCAAAGTCAATAACATCTCGGAGATTGGTTCAGCGATTGCTAAGGCGCAAGCGACGTTGTGCGTTTGTAGTCGGATCGCCAGGGTCAACTCCACTGAAATCGATAGTTATCAGTCATCGAAAGATCAAGCACCTCGTTTCCATCACATTGGGCTTGGGTCCATAGTGATACAGGGCCTACATGCTTAGCCAAGTTGCCATGAGCAAAATTCCAGTCAATCGTTGGCTGAAGAGTCCAATTTCTGAGAAACATATCACTCGGGAAAGACTTAAAGGTTAAAGGTCTTTGACTTTATGTTTAATTGTTTCTCAATTATGCACAAAGTCGGGGGGCTACACCTAATATGTGTGCCAATTCAGCGCACATTATTCATCTATTTCCACGAAGCCCTTTATAGCCTTGTTGCCAGCTGACATGAAGTAGGACTCAGGAGAAGAAGCACTCGGACAATGAGTACTCGAGAGTAATGCACTCGGGAATACTTCATCGTGGAGGATGAGCACTTGGCATCAGTTGTGACTCAACTATAAAGGTCTTAGGTGCTACTGTGGAGGCCATGGGCCCCATGTACCTCAAGGAAGGCAATTACAGCCACTCAGACAGAGGGTGGGCTGGTCCTTACAATTGGAGATAGAGTAGGACTCGGTTTCATATTACCTTGTATGACAAGGAGAGGGATATAGTCCTAGTCGGATACTATATGTACTGATAAGGAAAGCCCTTAGTCATATCCGACTGGGTTTCCTACCCTGTAATTCTCATCCTTGTAGTATATAAGTAGGGGGAGGGAGCCCCCTGGGGCACATGACAATCTCACCAGAGAATACAGCGAAAACAATACACCACAACTAGAAGTAGGGTATAACCTCACCCCGAGGGCCTGAACCAGTATAAATCATCTTGTCTTTTGAAGTCCATCGAGTTTCGGTCCGATGAATAGCCCGGTATTCAATACAGCCGATATGAAACATCGATAGTGGGGGAGCTGGGCCGACCCAGTCGTAGGCGTAGGGAGGTGGGGAGGGCGACAAGTAAGAGAGTGATAAAACAAGTAATCATTAAACAAGATTAATCGCCACCATACGACCCAAGGTAGTACGGGCCCATCCACTCCCAAGCTGGAGCTAATCTAATAAATGTTCAATTTAATTTATTATAAGTGGGACTAACCACGAAAAACATTGCTAGGCCGCCCATAACCGTAGGCACAACTATTCGAACAGTTTTACTTTGGCCAGAGGTGTACCAATTTACCCACAAGACACAACCCCACAACATGTTACTATGCGCCTCAATACCACCACAGTACCTCGGAAAGGAGTTGTGATAGGACCATCCATGTAACACGCACAACAAGAGAGCCACCCGCTGACCCACCTGTTTCCGGTAGGGTTGATCAGGTTGCTAGGTAGGGAGACGGCCAACGCCAAACATGGACTAATGACTGCCATGCATGGACTTATGACTGCCAACACGCCTTGGTGTTCCGGTTTTACATGTCACTTCAACTCCCGCCATTACCCATTCTAGCTTGTGGTTAGTACGAGCGTTGCTTCACAACAAGTAGTACACAACCCAGTCCTTAAGTGTCATGAGCACCACTAGCATCAACAACATTCATGTGCTCATCATCATTGCATGTCATCCATATGTCATAAATTATTAATTAAGTGATATCCCATAAGTTCCACTATAGTTTCTAAGCATGGCTAAGTAGAGTCCTATAGTTATTCTAGCCCATAGGTGTCACAGACCGATTTTTCATCAATTAATTAATTAATTAATAATAGATTTTCTATAATTTATATTAATTTGTAAAGTAAATTAATTAAGTAAAGCAAAAATGGGAAATATAAATTTCTTTAATAAATCATGGTTGAATTCATTATTAATAAATTCTTTGTGTTTTAATAACCTCTCTAAAGTTTTCATGGATTTTTTTGGAGCTCTAGAATTAATTTTAATATTACAAAGATCATTTTTAGTAATTATTTAAACAAATTCCAAAATCCTTTTCTCGCGTCATCCCTGGCCGAATCCCCTTGCACGTTTCGTTTCAGCCCGGACTCAGGTTCCCTTCAGTTTTGAATGTTTTGCATCGATCTTGAATCCTTGAATTCACTAAAAGTGCGATTCTAGAAAAATCCTGTTAAATCCCAGATCCGACAGTCTCAGATATATCCAATTCCTCCCGAAATATGATTTTCTTTTGAAATAAATCCTTAATATTTCCTCAGTATCCAATTCCCTTGGAATAAATCACCAAATCCCCAGATATTCCAAATGTCTCCACAAAATTTTAAATCCCCAAAATCCCAAATCCGAGGTTCTCAAAAAATATCTAATTCCGAAACCCTAATATCCCATGCATTTCCCCGAATCCCTAAAAAGTCCCTAAACTATATTCTCGAAATCCAATTTCCTTTATGAAATAAATCCAAATCCTCAACATTCCATGTTTTCGCTCTAATTCAGATCTCCACAAAAATATTCTCAGATTTCTGATTCCGTAATATTCCAAAATTCCAAATATTAAATATCCAAAGTGTTTCAATCTTCTCATTATTTCCTAAAAACCTCCATAAAAATTCCAATTTTCCAAAATTTGGAAAATTCCAAAAACCCCTTTTTCTTCCTTTCTTTTCTCTCTTTTTTCTTTTCCCTTTCTTTTTTTCCTTTCATTTTCCTTTCTTTTCTTTTTCTCCCTTCTTTTTCCATCTCCTTCTTTCTTCCTTCTTCCTCTCAGTTTCGGTCACAGGAGGCCGAGCCGCCTTGGCCCATCCCTACCGACTACGCCCCTGACCCGGCCTGCGACCGCAGCCGCCGCGCCCACTTCTCCCGAAACTGCCGCCACCAAAATCGCCCTGCAGTGCCACTTCACGGTGCCCTTGCAGCCTCCAACCCCTATAAATTGCTGCACCCCACCGCTTTCCCCGTGCGCTAATTGTAAACTGCTGTGCCCGAGCGTCGTCGTCGCTGCTCCCCAAGCCGCCGCAGCTTCGCTGTAGCAAGCCGCCATCATTTAGGGTTGTTGTTGTCGCCTTTCAGCGCTGCCCGCCTACCGTCGGTGAGCTCCAAGATTGAAGTCCACCGCCCTTTTATATCTCCTCGCCATGCCATCCGCACTGCTCCGCCGGTCGCCCTCCTCTGCCTCACCCTTCTCATCCCCATGCGCTGCCATAGGCCATCGCCATCGCGCCGTCGTCTTGAAGTCGCTATCCCCTCCGCCGCTGGTGCTCCATGTCGGACCCGGGTTTGACCTCGAACCCTATGTGTGTACCATGCTAGTCCCACGATCAATTGCTAGCACACACATTCAACATCGACATCATAATCCATACATCACAGGTTCAGCTCATAGCAGTCCAAACAGAAGTCGTACAAGAGTCCAGACTTAGAGATTACATAGAGGCCGACCAGCCAAATAGAACAATAGAATAACAAAGAGTTCAACAGCGGAAACAAGATAACATAGGCACCGACAACCAGCAAGTGTGCCTCTGCCTACCCATAGGCATCCGACCGGTAAGCCCTAGTAAGCACCATCGTTGTCGTCTCCAAAACCCGCTGCATAGAAGTACCTGATTGTCGGGTCCCCCTCAATCATCTCAAAAAAAAAGAAGTCACACATGCGTGTGTGAGTACAATACATACTCTGCAAGACTTTTAGTATTTGCAATGGTATTCCATAATATGCGAAGATAAACAAGGAATGGTTCAGGTTTAGCACTTTGCATAAATCATAATATATATAGCAAAAATATTGCGGTTTTACAACGAAATTTTTTTAAATCAAGCCAGCATAGTAAATCAAGTATGTAAGCATTGACCCCAAGTGTTTCCAACCATCTAGGCTCCCTGCCCATGCCAGCCAACCGTGGCAACACGCTGCCACAACCAGCCCAGCGAACTCCCCATTTGCACCATGATTTTCTCCAAAATAGTTCCAAAATTTAAATCTACTACAGTGGAGAATTTCCCAAGTCATCCATAACCGAGGACACAGCTATTCGAATAGTTTTAACTCTCGAGAGTGTGTACAATTGTACCCACATGACAAGGACAATATGAGCTACCACACAGGAGGCTCACACCATCAATGACAAAGCCTTTCTACCGTTGACCTAGCAATATCCCGCGCTTATGATCTATCCCTAGGGAGTTGGTAGGCCTCCCAAAACCCCAAGGCTCACACGATGTGCTGGTCACCCTTGAACGATAATCAAGGTACCTTCGGGCCATGGACAATAACCATAACCCGCACTAACCCAATGTCAACAATAATGACCTACAACTACCACCGGCGGGTCTATTCCTAGGTATCAACATTATACTGAGCCAGGGACTCCCCATAAGAGCCACATGTGGTTTGTACTATGTTTCTTGGTTCTAGCTACACCATAGAATCGGTCCTTAGCGACCCGGGCGAGACAACCACCTAATCGGTACCACAAACAAGGCACCAAACACTACATCCACTCGCCCAAGTCAAAAGCATGTTTTTAGTTTTTGTTTTCCACCAAGAGCACAGGGGAATTACCCACTGTTCATTTCCATAATTTCGCAAATGCTTCATTTCCCCAACATCCCAAAATCAAGTAATAAGCAGCATTGATTAATTAGCAAACTAAGCATACCTATTGACATCCTCCCAACCACATGAACCCAAATTTTCAGTGGCAACATAAGTGACAAGGAATTCATGATACTCAAGTAACAAGGACAAGGCATATGCAACAAGAGGTTAACTACCCAAGAATCCCACACCCTTCTGAGTAAAACATCGTATGCATAATAGTTTGCAATCAATATAGTTTGTAAGTTTGAAATATAGGAGCAATTGATCAAGGGGGTGCTTGCCTTGCTCCTGGACTTCCTGGTACTCCTCTGGTTCCTCCTCATCTGGGTCAGCAACGCCGTGCTCTATGAGAATGCCAAACGAATGCAATGAAAACAACGACAAAATTTAACAGTACAGGAAGTACAAATATTTTTGCAGAATATGGAAGAGCATGATTTTAGATGAATTTAGGAAAAAGAATCGCTTGAATCCGAGTTCGTATGAGGGAGAAACGGCTAAACGAAGTCTGCTCTGTCTTAAAATCGAAAATAAATAAGAAACAGCGTTCTCGCTCGACTGAACTGCTGAAACGGATGAAAATGTTCTACTCACTTAACGGGTGGTCTATTTGGGACATTTTTGGTTCTAGGGGCATTTATATGGTACGAAACCTACATATGTGCTACTGTGAACCTAAGGACAGCTCCTAGAAGTGGATATACTCCAACTCGCTAGGATGTTAATCGCACATGCTCACACATCGCTAAAACGGCCTAATACGTGAAATCCACCGGGCGCGAAGTATTAATCTAAGGCATTTGGAGGCGTGGAGGGTTTCTAGGGCCTAGGGGTCACTAGATGCACAAGTGGAATCTATGGGGAGGCTTTGGTAGTGGCGAATGCCTCGGTCCAAAAACGATGTCTTCATACGCGCGAACTACACGTCTTCGTACGTTAACGACAACCGGCAAAATCGGGAATTCAACAGCGGCTGCTCTACTCGCGGTTTTATCCCATTCTAACGCTAGTGGGGCCAACCTGGCTTGCATGGGGCTGATGGGATGGCTGTCGCTCACTCAAACACAAGCACACCTAAGGTGTTTGGTGAAAAGCCAAGCTAAAGTTTGGCTTGTCCACCTCTGTCCTCTCATGCTCTAGTGCATGGCTAGTGAATGCAGGGGTGCGGGGAAGCTCTAGGAATCCTGCATGCAAGGTCGTAGGGTTCTAATCCATGCGGCCATGCTCCGATTGAGCCTCATCCACACATGTGGCCACGGTGGTGTCGCTTGGGTGGATGGCAAAACAATAGCATGACAGGCCAAGCCAAGGACGTGGGGAGCACTAGTGGCCTCCCAGGAATAAAAAGAAAGCACATGCAGAAACAGGAGCTCACCGAAGAGTGCGGGCGGTGGGGTGCAACGATGAGGCGGTGGTCGGCTCGGCGGCAGGGTTGCTCGTGATGGAGGCTGTAGACAAGCGCTGCGATGAGTTCAATGAGTAAAGGGGAGATGGTGATACAGCTAGGACAGCGTTAAACTCACCAGGGCCGAGTTTAGCGGCTGCAAGGTCAGGGCGGCACCCGGTTGGCGTCGCAAAACACAATAGGGCTGCGGTGGTGCCTGCTGCATGCCGAGGGCAAAAACGGAGTTAGGTCGGGCAGGAACACATGGTGACACAGTTGGGATAAGGTGAAACTCACTGGAGCTCCTAGACGGAAGGCGTGTGCTCGCTGGCGCCGTGGGCGGCACCTCACGTTCCCGGCGAACCAAGGGGCAATCCCCTAGGTCCTTGGGTGCATGAGAAAGAGGGCGAGCTGGGGAGGCAGGAGGACATGGGCTTGGTTAAAAAGGAAGGCAGGGAAGGGAGAGGAGGGGGGGGGGGTGCTGCTCTACTCCATCGGTCTCGCGATGGTGTGTGCGCAGGCAAGCGTGCAGCAGATAGACGGGACAGGGCAGGGCGTCGCTGAGGCTGTCAGGGCATCTCGCGAGGCCCCAAGGTGGCTCTGCCTCTTGCTCTCACGTGGCCTGGGGCGGGCAGAGGTAGCCACATGGTCGAGCTACACGGGCGGAGAGAGATCCTCGCGTGATCTCGCTTGGCGATGGAGAATAGGGACTACCTGAGTTGGCCTGGGCTTGGCTGGGCTGTGGGGTCCGAATTAGAGGTGGGGCCCAACATAAAAAGTGTGTCAAAAGGTGTCGATGCTTTGCACCGGCAATAATACTATGGGGGTACTCGGCGAACTGGAATTCGGTGGATTGCAGAGGAACACGAGGGAATTATACTGGTTCAGGCCCTCAAGGTGAGGTAATACCCTACGTCCAGTTGAGGTGTTATTCCTCTGAGATGGATTTGTGATCGATGATCTCGGGTTGCCCCATAGGCTCCCTGCCTCCCTTATATACTAGGGGACAGGGGTACATGGTAAGGATCCCAGTCGGATACGACCAAGGGATTTCCTTATTAGAGATAGAATCCTATCCGACTAAGGCTATGTTTCCTTATTGTACAAGGTACAGCCTGCCGGGTGCTATCTTATCTCTAATTACATGATCTGGGCCCATCTCTATCCTAGTGGTGCCATGTGCTTGTAGTGAGTACCGGGGGCCATGGCTCCCACAGTAGCCCCTGAGACCTTCATAGTTGAGTCTCACAGCTGATGCCGAGTGCTCTTCCTCCACGGTGAAGGTTACCGAGTGCGATGCTCCCGAGTACTCTTTGTCCGAGTAAGTCTTCCCGAGTCTGCTTCATGTCAGCTGGCAGCGAGGCTATGAAGGGCTTCATGTAAATATATGAATAGCGTGCGCCGAATAGGCGCACCTATTAGGTGTAGCCCCCGACTTTGTGCTTAATTGTGAAGACAATTAAACATAAAGTCAAAGATCTTTAACCTGGAAGTCTTTCCCGAGTAGATTACTACTGGTATATGAGACTCTTCGGTATCATGTCAACCGAATATAATTTATAGTCTTGCCGAGTAGGAGGCTACTCATATATAGGACTCTTCGACTTCATGTCAGTCGAATGTGTGTTTATAGTCTTGCCGAGTAGGATACTACTCGTATATGGGACTCTCAGCGTCATGTCAGCTGAAAGGGGTGTTATAGTCTTCCCGAGTGGGTCCCACCCAGAAGTTAGACTCATCCGCATCATGTCAGCGGGAATGATAAATTTATAGTCTCTCCCGAGTAGTGCACTACTCGAGAGTTAGACTCTTCAGCGTCATGTCGGCTGAATAATGTCGCTCATGGCAACTGATAGCCGCCATGTCGCCGAGTACCACTTTATGAAAAAAAAATCCATCGCGTGGTTAGGTGTATTCGGAGAGATACCTGCATCCCCAATTTTAATGAAGACCAGCTTGTGATCCTTGTAAGGATATATCCTCGAGACCTGGTGGATAAGACAGATACCCAAACATATTTGTTAGCAGTAAGCTCTCATGAAGCATATCTGTTTACCTCATCGATTCCTATGAGTAGCACCAGCGCTATTATTTCAACTCAACCTGCGGGCGGCCCACATGGAGCATGCTACTGTAGGAACTCATATCTTGTCAGCCCAATACCAACTGTGTGGGCCTGGGTCCATCTAGTCAGTTCAGCTATAAAAGGATGGGGAGAGAGAAGAAGATTCCATCGTCTTCCCCAAAGCAACCAATCTCTTCATCTTCCACCTTCGCGCCTAGCTTTTCGCCTCCGCCCGGCTAGGGTTAGCAGCAGCCGTTCCCCACCCGGACTCGGGCGATTTCAATCCTCTTCGTCTATTCCAAGCCCCGATTTGCTTTCCCCAAATCTCAACGCCTCCAGTCATGCCGAAGGTGACGAATCCTGCGGGTGCGCCAGGGAGTTCTTGGCCGATCTCGGATTGCGGCTCGGTGAAGCTGAGACGGCTGGAGAGAGCGAGCTGAAGTTGCCCAGCCAAGAAGTGATCCGTTGGCGGTCGGCGAGGGATGAGTCGAGCCCAACCCGGCCTGTGTGAAACGGTAGTTTTCGCCTCTTTCTTTGATCGGGGGCTTGTGTCTTTCCGTCGTCTGATTTCTTCCGCCGCATCCTTGATTTCTACGGGCTGGAGTTGGTGCATTTAAATCCCAACTCGATTCTTCAGATCTCCATATTCGTTACCCTTTGCGAGTGCTTTCTGGGTGTTGAGCCCATTTCATCCTCTTCCGAATTTGTTCCATGTCAAGCCCCAGCTTCCAAGAGTAATATCGGTGTGATTGGGGGGGCTGGTCTTCAACTAAGGAGTGATGGGAAGAAAAACATATATCGATTTGCCCTTGAAATCTTCTCTGAAGGGCTGGCACAAGGAGTGGTTTTACTGCGCCAATCTGGCTCCTTCCTTGCCCCCATTTACTGGTATGCCGCCGGTGGTGTTGCCAAGCTGGTCTTCGGAGCCAACCTTTGAAGAACTGGGCCAGGCACACATATTGCTAACGAAGATAGATGGACCTCAAGAGGGCCGGCTTGACAGGGCCCTGGGTGGCTCGTTCGTTTCCTGACGAGGCGCGTCCAGCCGCTGAAAGCTGAGAAG
Source organism: Oryza meyeriana var. granulata (assembly GCA_003991445.1). NCBI lineage: Eukaryota > Viridiplantae > Streptophyta > Magnoliopsida > Poales > Poaceae > Oryza > Oryza meyeriana. The sequence continues at coordinate 121,917 of RYFJ01001965.1, forward strand.
TGCTTTCGGCTGGGCCTTCAGAGGTAAGCACGATCCCGACCGGGTGAGCAGCGAGACAGCGGACAAGGGGGCAGTAACGATACCTTGTTCGGCTACTTCTCTGAAGGGGTCGTGCCACGAAGATGATAACCGCCGAGTTTGCTGCCTATAGCTTCATCCGGCCGCGGACCAAGGTAAACTTGTACTTTCTCCTGTGGTGAACGCCTGTGGAACGATGATTGTTCAACCTTGCGTGATGGTATCTTGTCGACTTGCTTGTAGTGGCATGAGGAATTTGATGAAGATTCTCGCCCATTGTCTGCGGTCGCGTCGAAGAAAGAGGCCAAGGAGTCCCTCTGATGCCCAACCCGACTCCAAGAGAGCGGGGAAAAAGCCAATTTTATATCGGGGCGAGGGGGCCATGACAGCGCGGGCCGGTGAGCGGTAGCTTGAAGATAAAGGACACCGCTGCCACAACGCCTACGCGGTCGAGTCCCAGGCTGAGAGCAGCTGGCTTGGGCTCAACGTTGTCATGCCCAGCAACAGCGCCGCCAAGGGGCCAACCAGAGCGGAGGCCGATTGGGGCGAAGGAACCCGAACCGACCGTACCAGAGTCGAGGCCGACTCAGGCCGATATGCCTCTGCCGTTGGCGACACCGTACGGGGCGAGCGCCGATGCCAGCGCTTCGCCGGGGAGCGGGCACACTAGCAGGAAGCTGAAGTTTTCCAAGAGGTGCGCTACTCCGAGCATTCTGTAGTCGTCGTATGTTGAAATACAGTCTTGATGTCTTGCTTCGTTGTGCAGGAAGCGAGCCGATATCGACCTCAAAAAGGTCGGCCCATCTGCCCCGCTTGATGAACCCACCCCAGCCGAGTCAGCGGCAGCAAGCACACCTGCTGTGCCGGTGGCCAGCCCGGTTGCTGAAACCGAGGTGGCTCCGACTACAGGGCCGCTACCGCCAGTCGACCAAGAGGTGGCCGTTGGGGCTGAGGCCCCGGCCCCTGAGGCACCATACGTCGCGGAAGCAGGGGACGGATCCCCCGATCCGGTCCCCAATGTTGTAGGGGAAGGCGATGCCGAGGCCGGGACCCTGTCGCCTTCATGGTTGTCGTCACCGCCATCGTCGCCGTTGCCGCCGCCACCAGAGATCCCACATTTGCCTCGGATCGAAGCTCCCCCACGCGTGATGCCCCGGACCTTCTCGTGACCACTCGCTGACGGCACTATGAAGAGCTTCAGACTTGATGAAATCGTCGCAAGGAGAGAGCGCGAGAGCCTGATTGTGCCGCCATCAATGGGTCCCAAGGGGTCGCGGTATGATTCTCGTAGTGAAGCTCCAGCAATCTTCTTGTCTTGATGTTTGACTCTATCGTCGGTTTGTTCCTTGTCCTGAGTAGAAACTCGTCGACCGCAATGAGGCGATGACAGAGATCCTAGTCGAGATGGCTCCCCATCTCGCAGAATTACAACAGCTCCGGGCATTGAAGGCCGAGATGGAGGCGCGTCACACGAGCAGGAGGCCTGGCTGAAGAGCGGCGCTGATCAACTCAGGGCTGAGACATGGGCCTTAGCCGAGAAGGTCAGAGGTAAAATCTTCGAGCATATCTCCCCCGACTGGACCGTTGGTGTAATCATCCGGTGACGTCGATCCGACTGCTTGGTGGTGTTATGACTGCACGATTGAGCTCTTGGCTAATCCTGTGGTGCAGACCTCGAAGCGGAGAAGGAGTCGCAGCTGAAGGAGGCCGATGAAGCCAAGGCCGAGCTTGAAAGAGTCAAGGCCGACCTGACAAAAGCCAATACCGAGCTTGACCGGGAGAAGTCCGAGTTGGAGAAGGCCGTCGTCGAGCTCGGTAAGGAGAAGGCCGAACTGGAGAAGACCGTGGCGGGGGTGGAGAGCCGACTACGAAAAGTAAGTCCTCAACCCGACTGTGATCTCAGCCAATACATTACTCACCCTGCGTGTAGCCGATCCTGACAAGCAACTTGCCGGCCGATCTGGGCAGGCATGAGAGCCAACGTCCAGGCCAGTACCGGTTCTACACGGAGGAGATAAGATCAATCGGGAGTCACGGGAGGCCCTTGTCGGTCCGTGAAGGGGCTCCTTGACCTTGTGGATCCCCGCCCAGTGGGGACCAGCTGTAGCAGAATTCCTCAAATAATGGGGCGTCTCGAGGATGCGCCGAGTGCCCTGAAAAGGTACTCAGACGAGCGGGTTGCCGCCGGCGTGGCCCAGACCCTAGCAATGACCAAGTCCATCTACCCGAGGGCGGACATTGAGGCATCGGGGAGGGATTTTCCGAGGAGACGACGCCCGAGGAAGCGCTGAGCTGATCTCACAGGCGAAGCGACTGCTGAAGCGATTACCCGAGACCTGGGTCTGTAAAAGGCAATATATTTTGTAGTCGGTGTATACATATGCTTTTCATATACGATCATGTGTGAATATATGTGTCGTGCCGCCAAACTTATTATTCGGGTTGTCGTTAGCTTTACCCGACCATGTAGCATGCACCGAGTTAGTCGATAGAACTTGATAAAAATCGTTCAGAGGAAGATGCTATACTTAGGGCCAACGCATCCAGTCGTGGCAAAGGCTTCATAACCGAGGTGAGATAAGCCTTGTATGTTATTGACGAACACATATATACATGCAGCCCCCCGACTCACTACTCGATTGGAACAAGCGGCGTAGTGAGGTCAGGAAAAACTGTACACATGGAAAAAGTAAAACTCAGGTATAGAAAGGACGTAGCTGTTCTATATTCCATGAGTTGGTGATGAGGACGCCGTCTTTGTCTTCAGTCGGTAGGCGCCTGGCCGCGTGACCTCGGCTACAATGAACGGCCCTTCCAGATGGGGGATAGTTTATGCCTGTCCTTGGTGGTTTGTATCTTCCTTAGAACGAGATCCCGACCAAGAAAGCGCGGCCACGACATTGCGATTGTGGTAGCGACGCAGGCCTTGAAGATACTTGCCGACTGGATGTTGCGCGTCTCTTGCTTCTTCCAGCTGATCTAATTCGATCAGTCGGGTGCTGTTGAATCGTCTTCGGAGTAAGCCGGACTCGCGGAGAGCCCCGAACTGTATCTCAGTCGGTAGCATGGCCTCAGTACCGTAGACCAGGAAGAAAGGGGATTGCCCTGTTGCCCGACTAACCGTGGTTCTGAGAGACCAGAGAACGGATGGTAGTTCTTGTTACCCACCGACCCGCATTATGGTTGTATCGGTCGTATATCCTGGCCTTGATGCCTTGTAGACCATGCCGTTGGCTCGCTCAACCTGCCCGTGCTCGCGGGTGTGCCACAGACGCATAGCAGATCTTGATGCCGAAGTCGTCGCAGAAATCTCTGGAACAGGCCTGCCGCGAACTGAGTGCCGTTGTCGGTTATGATGCGGTTAGGGACCCCAACCGGTATAAAATACTCAAGATGAAGTCCTTTGCTCGTGCCGCTGTTGATTGTTGCGACAGGTTTAGCCTCAATCCACTTGGTGAATTATCCACTGCGACGAATAAATGTGTGAACCCTCCTGGCGCTTTCTTGAATGGCCCGACCATGTCGAGCCCCATCTGCGAATGGCCAAGATGGGGATAGTCTGGAGTTCCTGGGCGGGAAGATTTGTCTGTCTTGCGAAGAACTGGCAACCCTCGCACTTGCGAACGATGTCTTTGGCGTCTGTGACTGCGGTGGGCCAGAAGAATCCCTGCCGGTAAGCTTTTCCGACTAACGTCCTGGATGCAGCGTGGTTGCCACATATGCCCGAGTGGATTGAATGCAGGATCTGCTTGCCTTCCTCGGTGGTGACACAGCGCATGAGGACACCGGATGCGCTCCTTCGGTACAGGTCTTCTCCGACTCGCAGGAAGCTTTGCTTCGACGCTTGATTTGCTCGGCTTTGATTGCGATCGTCTGGGAGTTCATTCGTCCAGGAGGAATTTGAGAACAGGACCCCTCCAGTCTTGACATATGTGCAGCACTTCGTCGGTGGTCGGGGTAGGCTCGCCTCCCGACTGCTTTGTGCCGTTTCTTCTTGACTGATGGCTCCATAAGTTGCTCGACGAAGATTCCAGTCGGGACCGCTTCTCGCTTGGATCCCATGTTTGCCAGTTCGTCGGCCGCGTCGTTGTATTGACGCAGGACGTGTGTGATTTCCAGCCCGTCGAACTTGTTTTCCAGCTTGCGGACCTCCTGACAGTATGCCGCCATTTGTCGTCGAGACATGTCCAGTCTTTCATGACTTGGTTGACCACGAGTTGGGAGTCTCCGCGCACAACCAGTCGACGTATGCCGAGTGATATGGCGATGCGGAGCCGTGAACGAGAGCTCGTACTCGGCGACGTTGTGGGAAGCCGGGAAGTGGATTTGTAGTACGTACTTCAACTTTTCGCCAGTGGGGGATGTCAATATGACACCAGCCCCGGCACCGCCGATCCGTAAGGAACCGTCGAAGTACATTGTCCAGTACTCTAGCTTTGTTGTTGTGTTGGGAGTTGAACTTCTGTCCACTCGGCCACGAAGTCGGCTAGAGCTTGAGATTTGATAGCTGTCCGTGGCTGAAAGGTGATGTCAAACGCCATCGGCTCGAGTGCCCATTTAGCGATTCGGCCGGTGGCCTCGCGATTATGAAGGACATCCCCGAGTGGAAACGCTGTGACCACCGTGACTTGATGTGCTTGAAAAGTAGTGCACCAGCTTTCGGACTGTGATGAGTATGCCGTATAGCAGCTTCTGGACCTGCGGTATCTTGTTTTGGAGTCGGCAAGGACCTCGCTGACAAAATAGATTGGCCGTTGTATTTTTTGAAGATGACCCTGTTCGGATCGCTCCACTACCAGCACCGTGCTGACTACCTGTGTTGTTGCCGCCAGATAAGCATTAGTGTTCCTGGGCAGGGTGACCGCTAGCACGGGGTGGTGATGTGAGGAATTCTTTGAAGTCTTCGAAGGCTTGCTGGGCTTCCGGGGTCCACTGAAAGGTGTCCGCCTTTTTGAGGAGCTTGAAGAAGGCATGCCCCGTTCGCCCAGTCGGGAGATAAACCGACTGAGTGCCGCCATGCAGCCTGTCAGCTTTTGGATGTCTTTGAGGTTGGTCGGGGGCGCCATGTCTTGATGGCGTTGACTTTCTCCGGGTTAGCCTCGATGCCGCGGTGCGAGACGATGAAGCCGAGTAACTTCCCAGACGGCACCCCGAAGGTGCACTTGTCCGGGTTCAACTTCATCTTGAATCTTCGAAGGTTTTGGAAGTTTCTTCCAAGTCGTCAATGAGGCTTGTCTGGATTTAGACTTGATCACCACGTCGTCGACGTAGGCTTCCACGTTGCGCCCGATCTAGTGTGCAGACACCGCCCTGAATAGCCCTTTGGTAGGTTGCGCCTGCGTTTTTCAGACCGAACGGCATTGTGATATAGCAATACGCTCCAACGGCGTGATGAAAGATGTCTTTAAACAGTCTTGTTCCTTCAAGCTAATTTGATGATATCCCGAATAACAGTCGAAAAAACTGAGTAGGTCGCACCTCGCCGTGGAGTCGACCACCTGATCTATCCTGGGAAGACCAAATGGGTCCTGGGGCACGCTTTGTTGAGGTCGGTGTAGTCGACGCACATGCGCCATTTACCGTTTTTCTTCCGGACCAGGACTGGGTTGGCCAGCCAGTCCGGGTGTAGACTTCCTTGATGAAGCGGCTGCGAGGAGCTTGGTGATCTCCTCCCGGATAGCATCCTTGCGGTCTTGAGCGAAGCGCCGCAGCCGTTGTTTGACCGGCTTGGCGTCTGGCTTTACGTGTAGGGCGTGCTCGATCACCTCCCTTGGTACGCCCGGCATGTCGGACGGTTTCCATGCGAAGATATCTTGTTGGCTTGGAGGAAGGTGACGAGCGCGTCTTCCTATTTGGGGTCGAGTCCGGTCCCGACTAACAGTCTTGGAGGGTCGAAGGTCCAGGGGATCTTCTTCGTGTCAGAGTCCGCTGAAATTCCCGACTTCGCTGCTTTTTTCGCCGGAACTGGATCTTGATCGACTTCAGATGTAGCGGCTTGCCGAATGCTGTCGCGCCCGACTGCCGCTTCTTGTGTTTGAGCCAGCTCGCAGCTCTCCTTGTCGCAGGTGAAGGCTTGCTTAGCGTCGCTTGCGGAGGGAGAGAACTCCTGCTGCCCGGGCATCTTCAGCACCATGTATGTGTAGTGCGGAATCGCCATGAACTTGGCGAGGGCCGGTCGTCCGAGTATCGCGTGATAACGCGGTCTCGAAGTCGGCTACCTCGAAGGAGATGTTTTCCGTGCGGAAGTTGGTCCCGCTGCCGAAGGTCACCGGCAAGGTTATCTGCCCGAGTGGGTTGATGACAAGCCGGGGATTATCCCATGGAAGGGCGCGGTGCTCGGCCGTAGTTCTGAACGAGGAATTCTCATCTCGTCCAAAGTCTTGGCGAACAGGATGTTGAGCGCACTGCCTCCGTCGATGAGGGTTTTCTTCAGCCTAAATATTTTGACGACCGGATCCAGGACGAGTGGGTATCGTCCCGGGTGGGAAACCCGATCTGGGTGATCCGCGCGTTGAAGGTGATAGCCATCTCTGACCAGCGCAAGTATTGGGGGCATTCGTTGTGGAGACCGCGTTAATGTCCCGCGCTGATAGCTTCTGTTTGCGCTTGGATTCCGTACGCGAGTGGCCCCCCGAAGATGTGGTTGAGTTCGGCTTTGAGGGTGCTGGAAGTCGTCAGCCGGACCCGATCTGGCTTGTCCTGTCCTTGTCGCCGACGGGCAGATGATGAAGCCTGCTCGGAGGCAACTTCTTGAGCATGTGGCAGTCTTTGGCTGCGTGCCGGCCCTTGGGGTGAAAGGGGCAAAGGCCCGCTCCATGACTTTCTGGTAGCGCTGTTCCGCTGGGGCCGTGACCGACTGCGCTCCATGTTAGCCACCTCGTTGTCTGACTTCTGCTTGCGGTTGCCAGGCTTGTTCTGAGGCTGCTCGTTGTCGGCTTTTGCCCTGTTGTCTTTTTGTCGGGGCTCCTTCTTCTCGTCGAAGGCCTCTGCGACGGCTTCAGCTGAGTCGGCGTACTTGTTGGCCATGTCGAAGAGGGTCCGGACGGTGGAAGGTGGCTTTCGAGTGAACTTCGCGATGAGCGGGGCGTCTTTTACTCCCTTGCGGAAGGCGGCGATGACGACCTCGTCTTTGGATGTTTGGGATTGATTGCGCTTCTCGGAAAACCTTTTGATGAATTCCCGTAGAGACTCGTTCTTTTTCTGATGCAGTTGGTAGAGGTCGTGCTCGGAAGCCGGTCTCTCGTAGGTCCCCTGGAAGTTTGCGATGAACCGCTCCCTGAGCTGTCCCCAGGAACGATCGACCGCCTTGGAGGCCTGTCAGCCATGTCCTCGCCGAGTCGGATAACGCGACTGGGAGGTAGTTAGCCATGGCTCTGCTGTCGCCCCAGCAGCTTGAACTGCTAGGACGTAACGGTGAGCCAGGACTCTGGGTTGGTCTTGCCGTCGTACCTTTTCAATCCCGGTAGGCTTAAAGGCCGACTGGCCATCGGACGTCCTGTAACTCCCGAGTAAAGGCTGGGATGCCTTCATCTTATCGTGAGGACTCGGGCTTCGGTTTTGGCGGTGTAGTCGCTCGTAGTGGAGACCGGAAGCGCTCGTGTTCGTCCTCCAGTCGGCGGCGTTCATGCCCCTTCGCGCTCTTCGCGCCGAGCATTTATAGTGTGGCGAAAGATCGCGTTGTAACCCCGCGGATCGGAGGTCTGATCGTGTCGGCGGTCGTATTGGTGACGCGCCGGTTGTCGTAGTCGGTATTGCCGAGTGTTGTTTGGCGGGATTCTTCATGCTGCCGGGTGGAGCCGGCTGCTCTCGTCTGCTGATGCAGATGACTCCGCCGCTGGAGAGCCCGTTCGACGGGATCGGTACGTGAGTGTTGCCTGACTGTTCTTGTTGCTGGCAGGCGGCAGCAGTAATCATCGGCTTTGGATCTTGGCGATGGTTGGTGTGGCCTGATGGTCCGGCCCCAACTGGAGCGTGTCCAGCAGAGTTGCGGCGGCCACGACATTCTGTTGTGGCGTGACGAAGACATCGTGGTCGCCGACTTTGGTTCGGAGGATCTGCTGCTGGGCGGCTCGCCAGCTTGTCGAAGCCCGTCATTGCGAGCTTGTCGGTTGGCCTCCTCTTGTTGCACTCGGAGCGCCTCCTCATGCTGCTCCTCTTGCAGTCGGCGCACCTCGGAAGGTGGTGTTGAAGCCATATGAAGATCCGCGGGGGAGGAGGAAGCTTGGCCAAGGTGGAGTCCGAGTTGATGCTCGAACCACCATCCGACTTGGTGTCGGACTCCGAGTAGTTTATCGGAGTTAGGACGACTCCGACCTCCTAGATTCAATCTGAAACGGTTCATGACCGTGTCCAAACTGAATCGCTGGAAGGTCGGGTCTGCTGCGCGGGTTGTGGATGCACAGCGTCGCCGAATCTGTACGGGAGATTGACGATCTCTCCCCCTCTTGGCCTAACCCGCGCTGGCTCAAGGCCTAGCGCGAGTCGGACGCCGAGGGAGAAAGTTGTCCCGATGTCCGGCGACGTGAGGGACTGTCGTAGTAGATCGTCGAAAGAGATGGTGACGTCCCTGGGGCCGACTGGCGCAACGCCGGCTGGCTCTTCGGCTGGCGAGATCGGATCTGCCTCAGCCAGAGAAAGGTTGCCGAGTTGATCGGCGACGAAATCAAGGCTCCCGAAGGTGATGGTGTCTCCGTTGGAGAACTTGTTGCTCCTGACTCCGTTGATGGGATCCATCGAATCTGTTGATGAAGAACTCGCCGGGCCCCTACCTGGCGCGCCAACTGTCGATGCTTTGCACCGGCAATAATACTATGGGGGTACTCGGCGAACTGGAATTCGGTGGATTGCAGAGGAACACGAGGGAATTATACTGGTTCAGGCCCTCAAGGTGAGGTAATACCCTACGTCCAGTTGAGGTGTTATTCCTCTGAGATGGATTTGTGATCGATGATCTCGGGTTGCCCCCATAGGGCTCCCTGCCTCCCTTTATATACTAGGGGACAGGGGTACATGGTAAGGATCCCAGTCGGATACGACCAAGGGATTTCCTTATTAGAGATAGAATCCTATCCGACTAAGGCTATGTTTCCTTATTGTACAAGGTACAGCCTGCCGGGTGCTATCTTATCTCTAATTACATGATCTGGCCCATCCTCTATCCTAGTGGCCCATGTGCTTGTAGTGAGGTACCCGGGGCCCATGGCTCCCACAAAAGGGGTTACCTACCTTGCCAAGTGGAAGAATTGGGTCAACAGGTCGAGAAAACAGGAGAAACCGAGAGGAAGAGGGAAAGAACTCTTCTTGGGTGAACAGTACCCAGACTTTTGCCAATTTCAGTAGTGGATTAGACTAGATGGTTAGATGGGCCAACTTGCTTCAAACCGAATGAAACTTGGAGGCAAGGCTGGTAGTAAGGTATGGAATTTTTTAGGAATTTTTCCAGAATTTTTGGTGAAGATTGAAAATTGAGGGTCAGATAGGGCGGTGGGACAGTTTAATATAGACCGCAACGATCTTTAATCTATTTGGCTGGGATTTTTGCATGCATGAAATGATGACATGTAGTGCATGCAGATGAAAAATGGTTTTATGCACCAATGAACAAAGTGGCTGTTACACTCCGCCATCTCCTCGCCGTCATCAGCCATCAATCATGTCCTCACCTCGCCACAAAAAAACCATGGCACTAGGCGTAGGTGCTCGTTCACCAGACACTGACACGCGGGCCCTATCGGCTTCCTCCTCTCTGTGAATGACAGAAAAATGGGCCCCATGGGTCGACGACCCGAACCGATCTCGGGCCGTCGATTGACCCGATGCAATCCAATCCAATCCATCCGATTCCCTTTAAACACTTCGAAGAAATCCAAGCTATATGATCTCTCTAGATTAAATCCAAGCCATCGGATTCTCTTAACCACACCACCCTACCACGTCAGCCCTAGTGTCTAAGTGAGCTGCCACCTCGGCAGCCACCTCACTCTCCTTGGCCACGTGGCTGTCCACGTCATCGGTCCACCACCCTAGCTTTTTCTCTATCTTGTGAACCAGGTCCATTGTTTGCCATTTCACTGACCTGTGGGTCCCTCCTCCAATATCCAACCAAAAATAATTGTTCTAATTCAAAAATCTAGGTAATATTCTGAGAATATTCCTTTTCTATTTCTTTTCGGATTTTCTAGAATTCAAACTTCCAGAGGCCATCTCTTTTTCGTCCGAACTCCAATTTGACCTGTTATTCTTCCTAAATTCATCTAAAATCATGATCTACATGTTTGTGTACTTTTTATGTACTGTTTATTTGGACTTTCTTAGATTTTTTCCTTATTTTGTGTGTAGATGTGTAATTTCCGCTGTTCCGAAAGAGTGGGAAGTTCGAGGAAGAGTTCAGAAGATCAAGTGAAGGCTTTTGTATTGCAAGGCAAGTCACACGACAATCCCCTTGAGAATGTTGATCCCAATTGTGAAAAATATTTTGTTTTAATGTTGCTGCATACAAAGCTTTGGAATGACATTAATATGGGTATTTAATATTATTCCAATATTCGTTGGTTATGGCCACACTTTGCTATTGATACCTGTGCCTTGACACCGTGGGTAAGTAATATTGACTAGCTGGATGTCTAATTAATGATCTTTCTAGATTATGTAGATTTTGCTTAGCCAGGCCTATAAACTTTAGCATCATTTTATGTGGGATAACTATTCATTCACCAATGATTAACTAATGATTAATGGTTATCTTTTCACGCAGTTGGTCATGGTTGCTTAATTAAATATGATAACTAAAACTTGATTGATGTTGGGTTGTAAGCATATGGAATGATGATATTGCTAGTGGTGCTCATGACACTTAAGAACCGGTTTGCGGACTACTTGTTGCGAAGCAATACCAATACGAACCATAAGCTAGAATGAGTAATGGCGGGATTTGAAGTGTGATGAGTTCAATAGGAGGCACCAGGGCGTGTTTGTGGCTGTTGTAAGTCCACACATGGCAGTCATCAATAAGTCCATGAGTTCGGGTGTTGAACCATCTTGCGGGAAGGCACTTGATCACCCCTACTGGAGACCAGAGGTTTGGTGGGAGGCACTCCTATTGTGCGAGTTACATGGATGGCCCTGTCACAACTCCTTTTCGAGGTACCATGGTTTATCGTTTATCATTGTGGTTATGTTTATCAAATTGTCGATTTTGTACCTTGGTTAATTCCTGGACAAGGATTTAATGCACATATTAGCTTTGAAAATTTTGGTGAATTTCCAGGTGTGACAATAGGTACAAATAATAGGTGATAAAAGCAAAAGGGGCCATAACAAAGAATAGGGTTTCCCTACCGATGACATTGCAAAATAAATGTATATTTGAATGATATATAGCTTTAAACCATGGGTTCAACATGCTCAAAGGGATTTAGGATCTATGTGACTTGTCTTGCTACTCTGCGAAGGCCTCGGAACTCTCCACGTAAAATCCTGCTTCTTCCGGAACGTCGGCGGCTAAAGGCAATAAACAAAAACGACAAAAACAGTACATAAGCACACATCAACAGTACAAGATTATTTTTTATTAAATTAATCTTGATTTTTAAAGAATTTTCAAAGTTGAATCACACCAAAACAGAGTTAGGATGAATTAGTTATGAATTTTCAAAGTTTAAAGCATATTATATGTATTTTTAGAATTTATTAAGGGATTTATGACATCAGCCTTAGGGAGAGAGAGACAAGAACGGCGGCGCTGACATGCGGGCCCCACATGGCTGAGAGAGGGAGGGGTTGGGTTCACTGGCGAACAGCATCTCGGCAGAGCAAGGCAAGGGCACAAGGAGGTAGAACGGCTCATGGCGAAGCTTACCAATGCAAAGATGATGGCGAACGGCGATAAGAATTGGCCGGCGGCGAGGTCCAAGCAGCGAGATGCTTTAGGACGTCGACGACGGCGGTGCTCCAGCAGCTCTCGGCGGTGATCCTGATGAAGGCGATGCTGAGGTCTGGCGACGGTGGGGCACGGCTAAAGAGCAGCGGCGCAGCAGAGCAAAATCGAGTGCGACGCTAGGGCTATCTAGGGCTAAGCGAGCTCAGGTGGTGGCAGGATGAGGTAGAGGGGTCCGGGGGTGCTATTTATAGGCCGAAGGGGAAGTGCTGAGCTGGATATGGTGGTTGCACGACGGTAGAGGGCTAGGGCTTCGGTTTCCAAAACGGAGAGCCCAAAACTCCCAATCTGAGTGGGATTCATGCCAATTTCGTTGGGCTTCGGCGGAGGTGGATAAGGGGAATATTTCCCTCAACTTATTGGAGGAAATCGCTACCGAATCGATCAGACTACACGGGATTGAGGCGGCGGCTGAGTCAGAGAAGAATAGGACCTCCAACCTGAGATCAACGACAAAGCTGACAGGTGGGCCCCACGTGTCAGCGGGAGCGATGGCGTGAGTAGGCCAGTGGGCTGGGCCACAGGAGCATGCGGGATGGGTAGGCCGAGTGGGCCACGGGTAAGGAAAGAGAGAGGTTGGGCCGGATTTGGCCCAACAGCTAGAAAAGAGATTTCTAAAGATTTTTCCTTTTAAATAATTACTAGAATGTTCTTTCATTTATTACAAATACTTCCCTTGCTTAATTAATTCCTAGAAAATTCCAGGAGCTAAAGGATTAAGCAAAGTATTTGTTAAAATTTTATCTAGGCAATTTTTCTGTTGAAAATTTTCATAAATTTTTACTATTTCACTCCTTGGGCATTTTAATAAATTCTAAAAATGTATTTTCCACAAGGTTTAAATATTTACTGAATTTTAGGGTGTGACACCTCCCTGGGGACCCCGAGCATCCCTGATGGTTCCTAGGCAAAGACGTCAGCATTAGCTCGGAGGAAGGCGATGAGCGCGCTTTCCTATTTGGCGTCCAGGGCACTGCCAATCCTAACGGTCATGGACACATCCTCGCCCAACGCAACTTCCCTCACAGAGAAGGAGTTGCTGGCCACAAGCCACGGCTTGGTGCTACGGTGGAGGGACCTGAGGTCCCTAGGCAATCCTCGTGCTCGGCTCCTAGGGCCGCATGGTCCGTGAAGCGCTGTTCGATGTAGGTGATGGCACCTTTGAGGTCGCCAGCGACGATGATGTGGCCGACGGGACTTGGTATCTTCATGGCAAGGTACGCGTAGTGCGTGACCGCCATGATCTTGGCAAGTGCAGGGCGACCCAGAATGGCATTGTATGGGAGCTTGTAGGTTGCCACGTCAAACATGACGCGTTTGGTCCAGACGTTTTCCCAGTCCCCAGACGTGACGGGTAACTAGGTGTGCCCAAGGGGCTAGGCATGCCCCGGGGTGATGCCATGGTAGGAGCAAAGGCTTGAGGTGCTCTACTGCAACGTTGAGCTTGTCATGAACCTTGGGGGGACATGAGCTCATCACGGACACCCTATTGGAATGCAAGGATCATAGCATGCAGGGGGATCCGCGGGATATTGTTGCAAACCTGGCTGAAGCATTGAATGTACTACCTTAGCATCTTGCCCTCCCGCTAAACGACAGCGTGGAGGTCAGACTGCATTCTAGGGAAATGTACCCTAGATGTTGGCCACGAACTAGTGGTATAAGTCATCCCACGAGCAGATGGAGCAGATGAACCTCCTGTTCATGAGCCAGGTGCGGGCCTGGGCCTTCACGGCCATAGGGAAGTAATTGACCATTACCTTCTCGCTCCTGCCTGCCGCCCGGATGGTGGTGGTGTTGATTTGGAAGAACTCTGTGGGGTCGACAGAGCCGTCGTACTTCTCCGAGATATCTGGCGGGAACTTGATGGGCTAGTGAACCCGACGGAGTTTGTGGGTGAAAGCACGGCACCCGGCCTCGTACGGTACGGCGCCAGCGCGAGGCATTGGGATGACGCTTGCGGATCGGACACCCGCGGCCCCCAGACGATGCTTGGTCCTCCGTGAGCTCAGCCACATCGTGGCGGCTCTCCCTCGCGTGCTCGAGCATGATGCACACGTCCTCATGGGCCCGCTGCTCGTTGAGACAAACACACAGGTCTAGTCCTTCTCCCCCAGCTAGGGGAGCTGCATGTTGGCCTGCAGCCCTTGCAGCTGGTCGGTGTTCTCCCTTGAGCCGGGGGGGCTTGTCACTGAGGTGTTGAAACCAATAGCGGGGTCGACTGGGACGCTGAATTGGAGGTGGTGTGGGAGTTGGAAGCCGTCACCTGGTGGTGCGCCGTGCCACCAGATCAGCAATCTCCTTCAACCAATGACCTTCCGAGCACCTGTGCAGCTAATAGGGCGCTCCCTTGGCTGACTGTGGGAAAGTCCAGCCGGCGGCAGGCCGGCACGAGGCGCTCGTGCTCCCGCCACATGTTTGAGGCAGCGGCAACGCCATTAGTGTCACATACCCAAAAGTGTACCGTGGATAAATTATGAACTACTGTGGAATTTAATGGAAGCCCTCATGTTCTGTTGCATATTATAAAATTTTCACAAATATTTGGATTTTCCTTGGTTAGCATAATAGGTTCCATAAGTGCATACATCTGGATAAATTATTATGATCTAATGTGGAATTGAATGGAAGCCTTCATGCTCTGTTGCATATTTTAAATTTTTCACCAACCTGGCAGAGTTCTGACCAAATAAGGTACCCGAAACTAGCATTAGCATAGGATTTGGCTGACGACCCTCATGGGGCGTACCCTACCTAGCCGAGTGGTACACGAGCCCCAACTGGTGCCGGAGGTTGGTTATTAGCCGAATAAGGTACCCGAACCTAGCATTAGCATAGGATTCGGTTAACAACCCTCATGGGGCGTACCTGTCGATGTTTTACACCGGCAATATGATTATAGGGCTACTTGGCAAGGGGAAACTCGGTGGATTGGAAAGGAACAAGGAGAGGTTTATACTCGTTTAGGCCCTCGATGTGAGGTAATACCCTACGTCCAGTTGTGGTGTTATTCCTTTGAGGATTTGTGTTTGCTTCTATGAGCTCGTGCCCTCAAGGGGCGCCCTGCCTCCCCTTATATACTGGGGGACAGGGGTACAAGGTAGGAGTCCTAGCCAGATAAGGCCAAGGGATCTCCTCTGAGAGATACAATCTACCCGACTAGGACTGTATATTCCTTATTGTATAAGGCAAAGTCTGCCGGGTGCTACTATATCTCTAATTACAAGTGTCGGCCCATTCTCTATCCGAGTGGCCCATATGCTTGTGATGAGGTACCCGGGGCCCATGGCCTCCACAGTAGCCCCTGAGACCTTCATAGTTGAGTCACAGCTGATGCCGAGTGCTCATCCTCCACGGTGAAGATTGCCCGAGTGCATTGCTCCCGAGTACTCTTTGTCTGAGTGCTTCTTCTTCCCGAGTCCTGCTTCGTGTCAGCTGGCAGTGAGGCTATGAAGGGCTTCATGTAGATGTATGAATAGTATGCACCGAATAGGCGCACCTATTAGGTGTAGCCCCCGATTTTGTGCTTAATTGTGAAGACAATTAAACATAAAGTCAAAGATTTTTAACCTTGTAATCTTTCCTAAGTAGTATACTACTAGTATATGAGACTCTTCGGTATCATGTCAACCAGAATATGATTTATAGTCTTGCCGAGTAGCATGCCACTCGTATATGGGACTCTTCAGCTTCATATCAGCTAGAAAGGGGGTTTATAGTCTTTCCCGAGTGGCGTCCCACCCGGAAGTTAGACTCCTCAGCGTCATGTCAGCTGGAATGAAGGTTTATAGTCTCTCCCGAGTAGTGCACTACTCGAAAGTTAGACTCTTCAGCATCATGTCGGCTAGAATAATGTTACTCATGGCAACTGTTGGCCAAGCATGTAGGCCGAGTACCACTTTATCAAATTAAATCCATTGCGTGGTTAGGTGTACTCAAGAAAGATACCTGCATCCCCAATTTTAATGAAGACCAGCTTGTGATCCTTATAAGGATATATCCTCGATACCTGGTGGATAAGACAGATACCCAAACACATGTGTTTAGCAATTAGGCCTTCATGAAGCATATCTGTTTACCTCATCGGTTCCTGTTGGTAGATCAGCACTGCGATTTTAACCTAGCCTGCGAGGGGCCCATATTGAGCGTGCTACTGTAGAAACTCATATCTTGGTGGCCCAATACCGACTTTGCGAGCCCAAGCCCACGAGTCGGAAACAGCTCTATAAAAGGCGGGGAGAGAGAGAAAAGATTCCTTCATCTTCCCCAATCCACCAATCATTTCGTCTTCCACTTCTGCGTTGATATTTTGCCTCCCGCTCCGCTAGGGTTCGCTGTTGCTTGCTCTTCCCCACTAGAACTCGGGCGATTTCACTCTTCCTCGCCCATTCCAAACCTCCAGTAGCATTTCCCCCAGATCTCCTCATCCCCAACCATGCCGAGGGCTTCGGATCTTGCGGGTGCGTCGGATGATGTCTGGCCGACTTCAGATTGCGGGTCAGCGAAGTTGAAGCTTCTAGAGAAGCAACTGAAGTTGCAGAGCCAGGAGATCATCAACTGGTGTCCGGCTGAGGGCGAATCGGTTCCGGAGCCCCAGGAGGGTGAGACCGTCGTTTTTGCCTCTTTCTTCCACCGGGGTCTTTCGCTTCGATCTTCCGAGTTCTTCTGCCAGCTCCTTACTTTTTACGAGCTCAAGTTGGTGAATCTAAATCCCAACTTGATTCTATAAATCTCCATCTTGTAGCTCTTTGTGAGTGCTTCCTGGGTGTGGAACCCCATCTGAATCTGTTCAGGTATTTGTTCCATATCAAGCCCCAACCCTCCAAGAATAAAATCCAAGTGATTGGGGGGGCCAGTGTCCAACTTAGGAATGAGATGAAGAAGATCTACTTAGATATTCCTTTGAAATCTTCTCTCAAGGGCTGGCATAAGGAATGGTTTTACTGTTTCGATCTTGAGCCATGCCTTCCCCCTTTTATGGGTTTGCCCCCGATGATTATCGCCAAGTGCCATCTCTGCCACCTCTGAAGAAATGGGGCAGGTTAATACACTTGTCGGCAGGATTAGCAAGATGAAGAAAGCCAGGTTGTCTGGTCCATGGGTGGCCAAACATTTCTTGACTCGGAGCATGAGGCCACTTAAGCTGAGGTGCCACTTCGGCTGGGACTACAAGGGAAAAGGGGATCCCAGCTGGGAATGTGCTGATCTGATAGACAAGTACAAGGTGACCGACACCCTGCTGGATTTCTTTGCCAGCGGGGTGGTCGAAACTGAAGAGACAGGGCAATCTGTGGCGGCTTACAGCCAGAAAAGGCCGCGCCCAAAGGTAACCCTTGTCGATGTTGTCTTGTAGTTCATTTGTTGTGAATGCTGGCAGATGTATGGCTAGATTGGCTCCACAATGTATAACTTGCATTGTTGAACTGCTTGCAGTCATGTGAGGAGTTCGATGATGACTCCCAAAAATTGTTGGCCTGGAAATCGAAGAAGAGGCCAAGAAGTCCTTCTGCTGCCTAGCCCAACTCTAAGAGAGCGGGGAAGAGACCTATTGTAGATCAGGGCAAGAAGACGGTTATGAGGCCAAGTGCCGCTACCGGGATTCTGAAGATAAAGGACACTGCCGGTGCAGCGCCCAAGCCATTAAGTCCCAGACCGGGACCTGTGCAGTCAAGCTCAGCATCATCGAGCCCAACCAGAGTGCCACCAAGTACAGGGCCGACTCCAGCACTACCAAGCTCAGCAACATTGAGCCTAAGAATGGCGCCGCCGAGTACCCGGGCACCTCAGCCGGCCGCACCAGGAGTGAGGCCAGCCAGGATAAAAACGCCGTAGTCGACTGCCACGCCGATTGGCCCGATAACCGGCCACAGCCCACCGCCGGGATCTGGATCTCCCGGGCAAAGGCTTAAGTTCTCCAAGAGGTAGGTTGCTCTGGATCTTCTGAAAGTCTTGTTTGTCATGGTAGTGTCTTGAAGTTTGACTCGTTACGCTGGAAGCGGGCCGATATTGATCTCAAGGAGACCGCTCTCGCCACTCCCGTTGTAGAGCCAGCCCTAGCCGAGCCAGCGCCAGGGAGCACACCTGCTGAGCCGGCGACGGTCCCAGTTGCAGAAACTGAGATGGTCCCGACTGCAGGGCCGCCGACACCGGCCGACCATGGGGTGACCGTTGAAGCTGCTGCTCTAGCCCATGAGCCAGCCCCCGAGGCCCCCGGAGGCTACCGAGTTGGGGCCAGGACCCCGTCGCGTCCTTGTCGCTGTCGTCATCGTCGTCGCTGTCTTCTCCTCCGGACAGACCAGACCTCCCTAGGCTCGAAGCTCCTCCCTGCAAGTTCCCCGCGGACATTCCACTGGATGGCGCCCGACGGAACTGCAAGGAGTTACAAGAATGATGAAGTTGCAGCAGAAAAGGAGCGTGAAGACTTGCTTCGTGCCACAATTGCCGTGTCCTAGGGGATTCAGGTATGATATCCATCGTATTGGAATCTTGGTGGTCTTCCTCGCACGAGTGTTTTGACGCTTGACTCTGCTCTGACTTGTTTTCTCCCCAAGCAGAAGCTTGTTGATCGCTCGGAGAAGATGCACGAGGTCCTAACCCGGGTTGCCCCCCAGCTCCAAGAATTGGACCAGCTCTGGGCCCTAAAGACCATATTGGAGGAGCGCCATCAAGGGAGGGAAACTTGACTGAAGGACGCCATCACCCAGCTCAGGGACGAGAATTGGGACCAAGCCAAGAAGATGAGAGGTAAGCCTCCAGAATACCTCTTCCTGACCAAATCCTTAGTATATTTCTCTAGCTGTGTTGTTCCCGATTGCCCTGTTGTGTCTTGACTGCAACATTGAGTTCTTGACTAATCTGTCGTGCAGCCCTCCAAGCCGAGCTGAAGACCCGAACAGAGGGAGAAATCCAGCTGAAGGAGGCTAAGAGAGCCAAGGCCGGGCTTGAAAAAGACAAGCCGACCTAACAAGGGCCAATGCCGAGCTTGAGCAAGAGAAGGCCGAGTTGAAGAAGGCCAACGCCAAGCTCGAGAAGGAAAAGTTTGAACTAGAGAAGACCATAGCCAAGTGGGAGGCTAACTACAAAAGTAAGTCTCCGCCTTGACATTGATCTTGACCAATCCATTAATTACCCCATCTGCAGTTTTGCCTAACAAGTTTGCTTGTCAGTGAACCCAAGTAGCTGCTAGAGCCAATGCCCAAATCCAGTTTCAGGCTTTCGCAGAGGAGATAAGGGTTGTCAAGGAGTCACGGGAGACCCTTGCCGAGTCCGTGAAAGGGCTCCTTGACATCATGGATCCTCACGATGTGGGAACCAGCTCCAGCACGATCTTCCAAGTGGAGGCGCGCCTTAAGGATGCACCGAGTGCCCTGAAGAGGTACTCGGATGAGCATGTTGTTGTCGGCGTGGCCCAGACCTTGGTGATGACCAAGTCCATTTACCCAAGGGCAGATATTGAAGCCATCGAGGAGGGGTTCGCCGAGGAGATGACACCTGAGGAGGCGCTGGAGCTGATAGCCAAGGCGAGGCCGACTGCAGAGATGATCACCCGAGACCTAGGTATGTAAGAATAGTATATCATGCAGTCGGTGTATTGTGGATTTTTGTAAAGACATGTGTAAATATATGTGCAATGCCGCCAAGCTCTAAATTGTTACTTAGTTGTCATTAGTTTTACCCGACTATATAGTCTACGCCGAGTTAGTCTATAGGAACTTAATAAAATCGTTCACCGCAGAGAGCTGTACTTGGGCAAACGTGACAAAGTCATAGTAAAACATCATAACTTAAGTAAAACAAGCTCGTATATTATTGACAAAGCACATATAATACATGCAGCCTCCGACTCACTACTCGGTTGAAACAAGCGGCGTAGTGAGTCAGAGAAAAACTGTAGACATGGGAAAGTATAAAACTCAGGTATAGAAAGGACGTAGCTGTTCTATATTCCATGAGTTGCTGATGAGGGCACCGTCTTCGGTCTTCAGTCGGTAGGGCGCCTTGCCGAGTAACCTCAGCGATAATGAATAGCCCTTCTCAGATTGGGGATAGTTTATGCTTGTCTTTGGTGGTTTGTATTTTTCTCAAGACGAGATCTCTAACCAAAAAGGCGCGGCCACGGACATTGCGATTATGATAATGACGTAGGCCTTGAAGATACCTTGCCGACTGGATTGTTGCGATATCCCTCGCTTCTTCCAACTGATCTAGTTCGACCAATCGGGTATTGTTGGAGATGTCTTCTGAGTAAGCCCGAACTCGCGGAGAGCCGAACTCTAACTCGGTTGGTTCTTAGGGACCAAAGTACAGATGGTAGTTCTTGTACCCATCGGCCCGCGTATGGTTGTAGTTGGTCAAATATCCTGGCCTTGATACCTTGTAAAACCATACCATTGGCTCGTTCAACTTGCCCATTGCTCCGTGGGTGTGCCACAAACGCATAGCAGATCTTGATGCCGAAGTCGTCACAGAAATCTTGAAACACGCCGCCCATGAACTGAGTATCGTTGTTCGTGATGATGCGGTTAGGGACCCCAAATCGGTATAGTATACGCATGATGAAATCCTTTGCTCATGCTGCTGTTATGGTAGCAACGGGTTTTTGCCTCAATCCACTTCGTGAATTTATCCACTGTGATGAACAGTGTGTGAACCCTCCTAGCGCTTTCTTGAAAGGCCCGACCATGTCAAGCCCCCATACTGCAAAGGGCCAAGAGATTGGGATTGTTTGGAGGTCTTGGGCTAGGAGATTGGTTTGTCTTGCGTAGAACTGGCAACCCTCGCATGTGCGAACAATGTCTTTGGCGTCTGTTACTACTGTTGGCCAGAAAAATCCCTGCCGTTAAGCCTTTCCGACTAACGTCCTGGATGCGGCAATGGTTGCCACATATGCCCGAGTGGATCGACTGCAGAATGTGCTTACCCTCCTCGGTGGTGACGCAGCGCATGTGGACACCGGATGCACCTCTTCGGTACAGGTCTTCCTCGATGACTAGGAAATTCTTGCTTCGACGTTTAATTTGTTCGGCTTGACTGCGAACTTCCGGGAGTTCATCGTCCAGGAGGAATTTGAGAACAGGAGTCCGCCAGTCTTGACATATGTGCAGTACTTCGTCTATTGCCGGGGTAGGTTCGCCTCCCGACTGCTCTGGCACTGGTTTCTTCTTGACTAATGGCTCCATAAGTTGCTCAACAAAGATCCCTGTCGGGACCGCTTCTCACTTGGATCCCATGTTTGCCAATTCATCTGCAGCATCATTGTATTGTCATAGGACATGTGTTATCTCCAGCCCGTCGAATTTTTTCTCCAACTTGCGGACCTCCTGACAGTATGCCGCCATGGTGTCGTCGAGACATGTCCAGTCTTTCATGACTTGGTTTACCACGAGTTGAGAGTCTCCACGCACAACCAGTCGATGAATGCCGAGTGATATAGCAATGCGGAGCCTGTGGATGAGTGCCTCGTACTCGGTGACGTTGTGGGAAGCCGGGAAGTGGATTTGTAGAACGTACTTGAGTTTTTGGCCAGTGGGGGACGTCAGTATCATGCCGGCCCTGGCACCACCGATTTGTAGAGAACTGTCAAAGTACATTGTCCAGTACTCTAGCTTCGCTGTTGATGTAGGCATGTGGACTTTTGTCCACTCGGCCACGAAGTCGGCTAGAGCTTGTGATTTGATTGCTGTCTGTGGCTGAAAGGTAATGTCAAACGCCATCAACTCGAGCGCCATTTGGCGATTCGGCCGGTGGCCTCACGATTATGCAAGACGTCCCAAGTGGATACGATGTGACCACCGTGACTTGATGTGCTTGAAATAGTGCACCAGCTTCTTGATGAGGACATCACTAGCTTGGATATGATCATAGCTATCTTATGTACTCATCAACTAAAGGTGCATGCTTTCTACATAAGATTTACGTGTTATATATTTGAAACAGGCGTTACTGCACCATGAGTTTTGCATGTTTTTGTTTGCAGAGATACTTGCTTGGGTGAAGGGAAAGAGGCCGAGCGCAAGGAACACATAGATGATCAAATAAGTTGATTGGGGACCAAACCAAGACTTTACCCAAGTCTACTCCTACATCACCACATCACTTTTGGTCTATAGAAGGCAAGAGATGAAGTTCTGCACATTTTGGATTCGGATTCGGGCCTCCTGATAGCATCAACTTGAAACGGACTTAGCCACTGATCCAGAAGGACTTTCAGGGCCAATGAGTACTTGTTGGAAAGCTTATGGAGTCTACTTTCAGATGGTTTTCGTCTCACATCAAAATTCCTCTTGAGCTGTCCGGAATTATCAAAACAAGACACATACCTCTTCCAGTCCGAGTCTGTTTTGGGCCTTGGGCCTTGTAATTGTGTTGTGGGCTAAGCCCAAGGGGTGTGCGCTCTACGGTTAACCCTAGGATGTTTCAACTCATATATATTCAGTAGCCATCATCGTTTAGGGTTGGGTTTTGTTTAGATTAAAGTTTAGCCATTGCTACTTTTTTAGGTAAAGCCGTGATCGCCGTTTGTATTCAATTCTTATTTGCAATATCAGATTGCTTTTATCTTGTTCTTGCTCGTTTCTTTGATTTGCTTGTAGGAATAAGGTTGATCTGCACCAGCAAGATCAACAACCCTTGGAGAGGTGTATCGATCGCTAAGGCGCAACAACACAACGTCTCGTACGGTTGTAGTTGGGTCGTCAACGTTTCTCCCAAATCGTAGTTACCTTCAACTCACCGAAAGATCGGGCCACCCCTGCTCCTATCACTTTCGGACAGTGATGAGTAGGCCATAGAGTAGCTTCTAGACCTACGGATATCTCATCTTCGAGTCGGCAAGGACCTCGCTGACAAAGTAGACTAGCCGTTGAATTTTTTGGATGTGACCCGGTTCGGATCGCTCGACCACCAACACCGTGCTGACTACCTGAGTAGTTGCTGCCAAATATAGCATTAGCAGTTCTTGGGTCATGGGTGACGCCAACACGGGAGGTGATGTGAGAAATTGCTTGAAGTCTTCGAAGGCTTGCTGGGCTTCAGGAGTCCATTGGAAATTGTCCGCTTTCTTCAATAGCTTGAAAAAGGGCATGCCCCGTTCGCCCAGTCGGGAAATAAATCAGTTGAGTACCGCCATGTAGCCTGTCAGCTTCTGGACGTCCTTCTGGCTAGTCGGGGGTGCCATGTTCTTGATTGCGTTGACCTTCTCCGGGTTGGCCTCGATGCCTTGATGCGAGACGATGAAGCCGAGTAGTTTGCCGGATGGCACACCGAAGGCGCACTTTTCCGGGTTCAACTTCATCTTGAATCTTCGAAGATCTCACGGGGTCGTTGTGAGCCTCGCGGCCGGCCTCCTCCTGTTGCCGTAGTCGGCATGCCTCCTCTTGTTGCTCCTTTTGTAGTCGGCGCACCTCCAGTGGAGGGGTTGAAGCCATGAAGATCTCACGGGCCGAAAGAAACTCGCCAGACAGGTGTCCGAACTAGTGTCCGAAGCGTTGTCCGACTTGGAGTCAGAATCCGAGTAATTGAACGGAGTAAGAACGACTCTGACCTCCCTAGATCTAATCTGGAGTGGCTCGGAGCCACGTCCAAACTGAAGCCTAGAGGATCGGGTCAGCCGCGTGGGATGTAAATCCGCGACGTCGCCGAATCTGCGTGGGAGATTGATCATCTCTCCCCTTCCTAGCCCAACCCGGGCTGGCTCAAGGCCTAGCACGAGTCGAACGCCGAAGGAGAGAGTTGTCCCGTGGTTCGGCGAAGTAGAAGATTGCTGCATCAGATCGAAGATGGTTGCTGCAGCGTCTTGTGGGCCGACTGGCGCGGAGTCGGCTGGTTCCTTGGCCAGTTGGATTGGATCTGCATTGGCCAAGGTGAGGTTGCCGAACATGTCGGCAACGAAGTCGAGGCTTCCGAATAAAATTGTGTCTCCAGGGGAGAATTTGCCGCCATCGACTCTGGTTGCTGGATCCATCGAGCTTGTAGATGTAAAACTCACCGGAGCCCCTACCTGGCGCGCCAACTGTTGATGTTTTACACCGGCAATATGATTATAGGGCTACTCGGCAAGGGGAAACTCGGTGGATTGCAAAGGAACAAGGAGAGGTTTATACTGGTTCAGGCCCTCGATGTGAGGTAATACCCTCCTCCAGTTGTGGTGTTATTCCTTTGAGGATTTGTGTCTGCTTCTATGAGCTCGTGCCCTCAGGGGCGCCCTGCCCCCTTATATACTGGGGACAGGGGTACAAGGTAGGAGTCCCAGCCGGATACAGCCAAGGGATCTCCTCTTAGAGATACAATCTACCCGACTAGGACTGTATATTCCTTATTGTACAAGGCAAAGTCTGCCGGGTGCTATTATATCTCTAATTACATGTCTCGGTCCATCCTCTATCCGAGTGGCCCATATGCTTGTGAGGAGGTACCCGGGGCCCATGGCCTCCACAGTACCTCACCCAGCGGAGTGATACCCTAGCCCGACTGGCGCTGGAGGTCAGTTGTTAGCCAAATAAGGTACCCAAACCTTGCATTAGCATAGGATTTAGCTGGTGACCCTCATGGGGCGTACCTCACCCAGCCGAGTGGTAGCCGAGCTCCGACTGGCGCCGGAGGTCGGTTATTAGCCCATATGGAGCGTAGATAGGGAAGATGACGTCCCGACTGGTGAAAGTACTCGGTCAGTAGATCTCAGGGAGCATTCCGAGTGATTCTTGAAGCGTCGCACTCCAAGTGTATCTTGGCGCACTAGTCCAGCCCCCGAGCGTAGGAGATAGGCTCGTAGCCCTAAGTTCTTGTTACGCGTATCCAGAACTGGCCCTACATTATAAACATATTGGATGAGTAGCATCTGATGATGAAAACAATCACCCGAAGAAAATTTATGTATTTTACAATATTTGTAAATGCGTGTTCTTCCTCTTATTGATATTAAGTTCCCCGAGTAGTTGACCCCTTACGTTTAAGCACTCTGCCTGACTAATCATAGCCCCCTAGCGTCAAGAGTTGGCTCATGGCTCTTTCCCAGACACGTGTTTTGGGTGACTTGAGTTTGTCTTTCATAGAGCAAAGTTTCACGGATCGGAATTTATGCTACTCGAGTACTTTTGCAATCATTTAAGAGAAAAACAGAAAAATGTGCAGCTTGTACACCTATTAGGTGTAAGCGGCTGTGGCATTGGCGAGGCCGAACAAGAGAATATTTATCAGAAAGTGACTTAGCTGTTCGGTATTTGGGAGTGGGGATGCCATCCTTGCGTTTGGGCTTTTGAGCCCCCAAGCATGTCACTTGTTGTTATGATAATCTTCAGTTGTAGGAGATCGAAGACGCTTGTGACCGACTGCTACAATAAAGTTGTCTGACTTGCGTTTGTGGTTCCCAGCCTTAGTCGGGGCCATGTCATCGGTGCCCTTCCGCTTCTTCTGTCAGGGTGCCTTTTTGTCATCGAGGGCCTCAGCAATAGCGTTGGCCGAGTCGGCATACTTGTTTGCCATGTCGAATAGAGCCTTGACAGAGTTGGGAGGCTTCCGAGTGAATTTAGCGATGAACGAGGTGTCTCTGACTCCTTTTCAAAAGACGGCAATGACGACCTCATCCTTGATCTTTGAGATTGAATCTTCTTCTCAAAAAACCTCTTGATGAAGTCACAAAGAGACTCGTTCTTCCTTTGATGCAACTGATACAGATCGTATTCGGAAGATGGTAGCTCGTACGTCCCTTGGAAGTTGGCGATGAAGCTTTCCCGGAGTTCTCCCCAGGAGCCAATTGATCTCTTAGGAAGTCCTGTTAGCCATGTCCTCGTTGAGTCAGTTAGAACAACTGGGAGGTAGTTAGCCATGGCCTTGTGATCTCCTCTAGCTGCTCAGATCGCCAGAGTGTACACCGTGAGCCAGGACTCGGGGTTGGTCTTCCCATCGTATTTTTCAATTCTAGTCGGCTTGAAACTTGATGGCTAATTGACTTGTTGTAGCTCGTGGGTGAAGGCTGGTATACCTTCATCTGTGTGAGGACTCCGACTCCAACTACGGCGATGAAGCCGTTCGTGGTGGAGGCCGAAGCGCTCCTTCTCGTCTTCCAATCGGCGTTGCTTGTCTTCCTCTCGTTCACGGCGTCGAGCATTGATGTCGTGCCGAAGGTCATGCCGTAGTCGACCTCAGAGATCCTGGTTGTCCCAACGGTTGCTTTGACGCTGCTGGTTGTTGTTGAGGTTGCCAAGTGACGTCTGACATGCTTCCGTGTGCGGCTGACTAGAGCCGGCCACTTGGCATCGCTTTGAGGTGGATGAGACTACTGTTGGGGAAGCCGACCGGTTGGTTGGTATGAGTGTGTCGCCCGACTGTTGGTGCTGTTGACATGTAGCAGCAGTGATCATGGCTTTTATCCTGGCTATAGTCGGGGTGGCCTGGTGATTAGGCCCGAACTGGAGTGTATCCAGTAGAGTTGCAGCGGCCACAATGTTCTGTTGAG
This sequence comes from Oryza meyeriana var. granulata, assembly GCA_003991445.1. NCBI lineage: Eukaryota > Viridiplantae > Streptophyta > Magnoliopsida > Poales > Poaceae > Oryza > Oryza meyeriana. The sequence goes on from RYFJ01001965.1 coordinate 148,322, forward strand.
GAGTTACGAAAATGTCGTGGTCACCGACTCAAGTTTGGAGGATTTGACATTGAGCAGTCCGGCCAGCCCTGCGCAGATCGTCGTTGCGGGCGTGCAGGCATCTTGCTTCCTCCTCTTGCTGTTCTCGCAGTCGGTGGGCCTCCTCCTCTTGCTGCTCGCGTACTCGGCGTGATTCCTGAGTGGGAGCTATCATAAGGACTTCACATGGCGGAAAGAAGCTTGCCAAACTTCTATCCAACTTAGAGTCAGAGTCCGACTAAAAGTCAGAATCCGACTGAGAGTTGAAGTCAGAATAATTGATCGGGGTGATGACAACTCTGACCTCCCTAGTTCTGAACTCAAACGGCTCTGGGCCTTATCCGAGTCGAACTCTAGGGGATCGTGTCAGCCGCGTCAGATGCTGGTCGCTGTTATCCGTGGCGTTGCCGACTCTGAACGGGAGATTGATGATCTCTTCCTTTCTTAGCTCATTCTCAACTGGCTTGAGGCCAAGTCCGAGTCGAACACCGAAGGAAAGAGTTGTCCCGAGACCTGGACAAGATGAACATTACCGCAGCAAGTCGACGAGGGTTGCTGCAGCATTGCGTGAGCCGACCGGCGCAGAGTCGGCTTGTTTCCTGGCCGATCAGATCAAGTCCTGTTCGGACAGGGTGAGGTTGTCGAACTTGTTGGCGACGAAGTCGAGGCTCCCAAAGCTGATTGTTTGCTCTGGGAAGAAGTTGATACCATCGACTCTGGTGATTGGATCCGTCAGGCTTGATGAAGATGATCTCAACGAAGCCCCTACCTAGCGCGCCAACTGTCGATGTTTTACACCGGCAATAAATATATAGGGCTACTCCTTGGACCGAAACTCGATGGATTGCAAAGGAACACAAAAGTTTTATACGATGGTGATTCCCTCATGAACCTGCCCTTAGGGGGAGCGCTGCCTCGCCTTATATACTGGGGGACAGGGTTACAAAGTAGGAGTCCCAGTTGGACTACGACCAAGGGATCTCCTCCTAGAGATATAACGCACCCAACTAGGACTACATTTTCCTTATCGTACAACGTTAAGTCTGCCGAGTTTTATCATATCTCTAATTACATGGCTAGGCCCATCCTCTTTCCGAGTTGCCCAAGGCACCGACACTTCTCCCCAACTTTGTCGGGTTCGGCCGCTTGACCTATTGCCACATACGCTCTAGCCGGAGCAGCAGGATTGTGTGGGTGCCATGGGCCCCGGGTACCTCATGACAAGCATATGGGCCACTCGGATAGAGGATGGGCCTAGCCTTGTAATTAGGGATATAGCCACACTCGGCAGACTTTGCCTTGTACAATAAGGAAAACACAGTCCTAGTTGGGTGCGTTATATCTCTAAGAGGAGATCCCTTGGCCGTAATCCGGTTGGGACTCCTACCTTATAACCCTGTAACCCAGTATATAAGGGGAGGCAGGGCGCCCCCTGAGGGCAGGTTGAGTTGGTTCACCAGAACCACCACCATAATTCCTCAAAGGAATACACCCCAAACTGGACGTTGGGTATTACCTCATATTGAGGGCCTGAACCAGTATAAAATTTCCTTGTGTTCCTTTGCAATCCATCGAGTTTCCATCCGCCGACTAGCCCCATATATTTATTGCTGGTGTAAAACATCGACAGTTGGCGCGCCAGGTAGGGGCTTCGGCGCGATCTACATCTACAAGCTCGATGGATCCAGCAACCGGAGTCGATGGCGGCAAACTCTCCCCCGGAGATACAATTGCATTTGGAAGCCTCGACTTCGAAGCCGACCAGATCGGCAATCTCACCTTGGCTGACACGGACCCGATCCAACCGGCCGAGAAACCAGCCGACTCCGCGCCAGTCGGCCTACACGATGCTGCAGTAATCTTTCATGACTTGCTGCGGCAATCTTCATCTTGTCCGGGTCTTGGGACAACTCCTTCCTTCGGTGTTCGACTCGGACTCGGCCTTGAGCCGGCCGAGATCAGGCCAAAAAAGGAAGAGATCGTCAATTTCCCGTTCGGACTCGGCGACGCCGTGGATATCTACAATCTACATCCGACGCGGCAAACCCAATCCTCTGGAGTCCGACTCGGATATAGCCCCGAGCCGTTCGTGATCGGATCTAGGGAGGTCAAAGTTGTAATCACCCCCATCGACTATTCCGACTACGACTGTCAGTCGGACTATGACTCCCAGTCTGATTCCGACTCTAACTCGGACAGCAGTTCGGCAAGCTTGTCCCCACCACGAGAAATCTTCATGGCATCCAAAGGCTCTACTCCTACTCAGGAATCACGCCGACTACGTGAGCAGCAAGAGGAGGAAACACGCCGACTGCGAGAGCAACAAGAGGAAGAAGCAAGATGCCAGCATGACGCCCTACGCAGGGCTGGGCGGACTGCTCAGCAACAAATCCTCCAAACCCGAGTCAGCAACCACGACGTCTTCATTACTTCTCAACAGAACATCGTGGCCGCTGCGACTCTACTGGATACACTCCAGTTCGGGCCTGATCACCAGGCCACCCCGATGATTGCAAGGATAAAAGCCATGCTTACCGCTGCTGCATGTCAGCAGCACCAACAGTCGGGTGATACCCTCATACCGACCAACCGGTCGACATCCCCAACAATAGTCTCATCTACCTCAAAGCGACGCCAAGCGGCTGGCTCCAGTCAGCCGCATACGGAGGCCCGTCAGGCGTCACTCGGCAACCCCAACAACAACCGGCGACGTCAAAGCAACCGTCCGGATGATCAGGACCTCCGAGACCGACTATGGCGCGACCTTTGGCAAGACATCATTGCTCGGCGCCGTGAACGAGAAGAAGATGAGCAACGCCAACTGGAAGACAAGAACAAGCGTTTCGACCTCCACCACGAGCGGTTTCGCCGCCGTATTCGGAGTCGGAGCCCTCATGAAGACGAAGGCATACCGGCCTTCACCCAAGAGCTACAACAGGTTGACTGGCCGTCGGGTTTCAAGCCTACAGGCATCGACAAATACGACGGCAAGACCAATCCCGAGTCCTGGCTCACGGTCTACACTCTGGCGATCCAAGCAGCTGGAGGAAATCACAAAGTCATGGCTAACTACCTCCCAGTCGCTTTAGCCGACTCAGCGAGGACATGGCTAACAGGAGTTCCCAAGCAATCAATCGGCTCCTGGGGAGAACTCCGGGAACGCCTCATCGCCAACTTCCAGGGAACATACGAGAGGCCATCTTCCGAGTATGACTTATATCAGTCGCATCAAAGGAAGAATGAGTCTCTTTGTGACTTCATCAAGAGGTTCTCTAAGAAAAAGAACTCAATCCCAACGATCAAGGATGAGGTCGTCATCGCCGCCTTTCGAAAAGGAGTCAAAGACACCTCGTTCATCGACAAATACATGCGGAGGCCTCCTAACTCTGTCAAGGCTCTATTCGACATGGCGAACAAATATGCCGACTCGGCCGACGCTGTTGCTGATGCCCTCGAGGACAAGAAGACATCCTAACAGAAGAAGCAGGAGGGCACCGACGACGCGGTCCGGACTAAAGTTGGGAATCGCAAACGCAAGTCAGGCGGCTTCATTGTGGCAGTCGGTCACATCCGCCTTCGACCTCCTACAACTGAAGACTATCAGAACAACAAGTGACATGCTCGGGGGCTCCCAAGCTCAAACGCAAGGATGGCATCCCCACTCCCAAATACCGAACAGCTAAGTCGCTTCCTGATAAAAATTTTCTCATTTGGCTTTGCCAATGCCGCAGCCACTTACACCTAATAGGTGTACAAGCTGCACCTTTTTTTAGGTTTTTCCTCTTATATGGTTGCAAAAGTACTCGAGTAGCATAAATTCTGATCCGTGAAACTTTGCTCCATCAAAGACAAACTCAAGTCACCCAAAACGCGTGTCTGGGAAAGAGCCACGAGCCAACTCCCGACGCTAGAGGGCTATGACTAGTCGGGCAGAGTGTTTAAACGTAAGAGGTCAACTACTCAAGGAAATTAATATCAAAAAGAGGAAGAACATGTATTTACATATATTGTAAAATACATTTTATTCGGGTGATTGTTTTCATCATCAGATGCTACTCATCCGATATCTTTATAATGCAGGGCCAGTTCCGGATACGCGTGACAGGAATTCAGGGCTACGAGCCCATCTCCTACGCTCAGGGGCTGGACCAGTCTACCAAGGATCACTCGGAATGCTCCATGAGGGCTATTGACCGGGTACTCACGCCAGTCGGGATGTCATCTTCCCCGGCTACGCTCCATGCAAGCTGATAATCGACCTCCGGCAGTCGGGGCTCGTGTACTACTCGGCTAAGTAGGGTACACCCCATGAGGGTCGCCAGCCGAATCCTATGCTAATGCTAGGTTCGGGTACCTTATTTGGTCACAATTCTGTCAGGATAGGTACGCCCCATGAGGGTCGCTAGCTGAATCCTATGCTAATGCAAGGTTCAGGTACCCTGCTCGGCTTTCCTGAAATCAGAGAAGACTTACATCGTCGAAGCGCATCCGGAGTTCTCATGCATGGCGTCACACCTGAGGAGGGCAGACAGATACTGCAATATACCTATTCGGGCATCTGTGGCAGCCATACTGCATCCAGAACGTAAGTCGGAAAGGCTCGCGGGCAAGGATTTCTCTGGCTGATTGCGGTTACCGACACCAAAAAACTCATCCTGACATGCGATGGATGATACTTCTATAGAGCTATGCTGGGCAGGTCGGTTCAGGCCGGCTTGTTTGGTAGCAGCCACCAAGATATGAGTTCCTATAGTAGCATGCTCCATGTGGGCCGCCCGCAAGCTGAGTTGAAATTATAGCGCTGGTGCTACCAACAGGAGCCGATGAGGTAAACAGATATGCTTCATGAGAGCCTTTTTGATAAACATATATGTTTGGGTCTCTGTTTTATCCACCAGGTCTCGAGGATATATCCTTACAAGGATCAGAAGCTGGTCTTCATTAAAATTGGGGATGCAGGTATCTTTCTCGGGTACACCTGACCACGCCGTGGATTTATTTTCATAAAGTGGTACTCGGCCTACATGCGTGGCCATCAGTTGCCATGAGCAACATTATTCCCGCTGACATGATGCGGAGGAGTCTAACTTTCGAGTAGTGCACTACTCGGGAGAGACTATAAATTTCTCATTCCCGCTGACATGACGCGGAGGAGTCTAACTTCTGGGTGGGACGCCACTCGGGAAAGACTATAAACCCCTCTTTCCAACTGACATGACGCTGAAGAGTCCCATATACGAGTAGTATCCTACTCGGCAAGACTATAAATACCTATTCCGACTGACATGAAGTCGAAGAGTCCTACATATGAGTAGTTCCCTGCTCGGTATGACTATAAATCATATTCCGGTTGACATGATACCGAAGAGTCTCACATACCAATAGTAATCTACTCGGGAAAGACTTCCAGGTTAAAGATCTTTGACTTTATGTTTAATTGTCTTCACAATTAAGCACAAAGTCGGGGGCTACACCTAATAGGTGCACCTATTCAGTGCACACTATTCATATATCTACATGAAGCCCTTCATAGCCTCGCCGCCAGCTGACATGAAGCAGGACTCGGGAGAAGCAGCACTCGGACAAAGAGTACTCGGGAGCAATGCACTCGGGAAGACTTCACCGTGAAGGATGAGCACTCGGCATCAGCTGTGGCTCAACTATGAAGGTCTCAGGGGCTACTGTGGGTGCCATGGGCCCCGGGTACCTCATGACAAGCATATGGGCCACTCGGATAGAGGATGGGCCTAGCCTTGTAATTAGGGATATAGCCACACTCGGCAGACTTTTCCTTGTACAATAAGGAAAACACAGTCCGAGTTGGGTGCGTTATATCTCTAAGAGGAGATCCCTTGGCCGTAATCCGGTTGGGACTCCTACCTTGTAACACTGTCCCCCAGTATATAAGGGGAGGCAGGGCGCTCCCTGAGGGCAGGTTGAGTTGGTTCACCAGAATCACCACCATAATTCCTCAAAGGAATACACCCCAAACTGGACGTAGGGTATTACCTCATATTGAGGGCCTGAACTAGTATAAAATCTCCTTGTGTTCCTTTGCAATCCACCGAGTTTCCATCCGCCGACTAGCCCCATATATTTATTGCCGGTGTAAAACATCGACAGATTGAGCCGCGAAACCCTTGTTTGTGCTACCTTTCTTACAACAGCCAGAACTTTCGCATACGGAGTCAAAATCGGGCAAACTATATATCTACGGACATCTCCAGAAAATTTAACATCCACTTCTCCCCAGCTTCGTCGGGTTCGGCCGCTTGACCTATTGGCACTTATACTCTAGCCGGAGCAACAGGATTGAGTCGCGAAACCCTAGTTCGTGCTACCTTTCTCAAAACAGCCATAACTTTCACATACGCACACAAAATTGGGCAAACATTATATCTGTGGACATCTACCAAAAATTTTACGTCCGCTTCTCCCCAACGTCATCGGGCTCGGCCACTTGACCTATTGGCACTTATACTCTAGCTGGAGCAACAGGATTGAGTGGCGAAACACTAGTTCGTGCTACCTTTCTTAAAACAGCCATAACTTTTGCATACGGACTCGAAATCAGGCAAACTTTATATGTGCGGACATCTACAGAAAATTTTACATCCGCTTTCCCCCAACTTCATAGGGTTTGGCCGCTTGACCAATTGGCACTTATACTCTAGCTGGAGCAATAGGATTGAGCCGCAAAACCTTAGTTCTCGCTACCTTTCTTAAAACAGCCATAACTTTCGCATACGGACTCAAAATCGGGCAAACATCATATCTGCGAACATCTATAGAAAGTTTTACATCCACTTCTCCCCAACTTCATCGGGTTCAGCCCCTTGACCTATTGGCACTTATACTCTAGCCGAAGAAACAGGATTGAGCCGCAAAACCCTAGTTCGCGCTACCTTTCTTAAAACAGCCATAACTTTCGGATACGGACTCGAAATCGGGCATACTTTATATTTGTGAACATCTACAGAAAATTTTACATCCGCTCTCCCCAACATCATCGGGTTCAGCTGCTTGAGCTATTGGCACTTATACTGTAACAGCCCACAAAACCATGCCTAAAAAGCAACCAAAAAGGATGGCAACGAGGCCATGCAACAAAAAAATTTAGTAGCATGACATCTATAATAGAGCAAGGCAGAAGCAACGACACAAGGAGTGAAAAAACTAAGTATCATAACAAGATAAAGCATCCTAATGAGCAACTCAGCATTAAACAAAGTCTGACAAGAACAACCTAACAACAACCACAAGGTCTAAGTTAAGGTTATCTGAAGAACAGAGGCTCCATGTTCTGGTACTATTATTATTACAGCACAAGTTTCACACTAATAGATGACGTGAATGTGTAGTGTGTGCTGCAACTTTCCCACCCTTCAAGCAAGGCCACTTGAGTACCCGGGGAGATAGAAAGGGGGCGAGATATGAAATCTCAGCAAGTAAACTACTTTAACAGGCTATTTAAACTGCAAGATTAGTAAGGATCGATTTAATCTTCAATTACATGCTAACCAAACATCAAGCAACGAGATACCTCCAACAAGCAAAACAACCGCATATAAGATAAGGATTGGTCACCACTGAACTAGGGAGAGGCATAGCCTCCCACAAACTCTCCCCAAACCATTAAACCAAGGCATGTATGCCATGGTCTAGAAATTTAAAATGCATATGCAATGCAAATGCCATGTCTCCTGCCTCCATACCCAACAAAGTATGAAGCCGCATTGTTATGCCCAATAAACGATGCTGTACCGGTACGGTCGTGGCTACAAGCGGCGATATAACTCCATATGCCCATGAATGACTGAGATGCAATGCGAATGCCTTATAAAAGAAGGATAACTGTATATAACATCATGAACATCTCTCAATATAACCAACACGACTCATTCCACCATACCAACCGGAGCATCATCAAACCATAAACATAGGAGCATAAATATCACCATAGAAAAACATAGAGCATATGTCAAAATGATTATAGCGTGGCTTGAGCGGACATATTATAGCAAACATATTTCTGAAATTTTAAGGTAGAGGTAAAATAAATAGCAAGTTAAAGCTTGTAGCAAACCATCGCCACGTTTACTTGCCTCCAATGAAGGGTTGACCGCTCTAGGTGCAATCCAGAGCAATACCACCTACTTTAACAATATATGATAAGAAAAAACCTCATGCTAACAAGTAGCTACAGAAATTAAAGCGCTCCTATGCCCCGACCCGACATCCGAGCCAAACAATTGCAGCAGTGCTGCTTCACTTCCTTGCATCTTTCAAACAATACAGGGTATGATGGCAAACAAAAACACTTTTAGAATCTACACAACAAGGTCTACAACTTTGCTGTAGAGCTTTTATTTTAATCATGTCTCTAAGATTGCCTAAACTACCATTAAAAATAGATAACAGAATCTACTCAAGAATTGAGTCAGCAAGCTTCACATTTTCATAACTCCAGATCCTTATGTCCAAAAACCATCAAATTTAACCAGAGAACAGAGAATTTCATAATATACAACTTTGGTATGATGCATCCTTGCAGAAAGAGCAATTTAGATAGCCTAAAGCATGCTGAAACCTTAACTCAAAATCTTGCTATGGAAACAGTACAGCTGACAATAAAATTCCATAACTGGAGTTCCCTTCACCCAAAAATCATGATATTTACCAATCTGGAAACATAATAGAAAGTACTACAAGGCTCTCATACATGGAAAGGCTAAAAATACTAATAAGAGTCTCGAAATCCTCCTAGATCCAGTTCTGTCCAGAACTTCATCAGAACAAGACAGCCAACATAGGAGAATCATAACTCTTAAACCGCCTGGGCTAAAATCACGAAATTTCACAGGCACATAGATCGGAAGGTCCTCTAAAACTTCGTAGTTCACTAAAACATTTAGTTCGGCTTCTAAGTTGCCCAAAATGCTCCCCCAAGAAAAACTGCAGAAATTGCTAACCTGAAATTCGAGGGGAAACTCCTAAATAGCCTTACTCCCCACTAATCCATTCATTCCCAAAGTAAAACTCCATTGTATTCATCCAAGTTGCTGGGGAAGATTAAAATTGGCTCACCTTGGTTACCACCAAACCCTAGGGCAGCAGCAAGAGGCGGGGAAGGACGGATTTACACCGAAGATACACCTTTTCTTGCTCCTCTCGTCAAGCTCGATCCATTTTGCTAGTTTCCCCCAAAGATTTGGTGCTGTAGGGAGGGGATTGAGGGCTTGACTGCCATGGAAGAGAGAGGGAGAGGCAGGGAATGTGAGAGGGAGGGGAAAAGAGGACTAGTGGGGAAGGAGCAAGGGAGAGAGGGGTGTGGGCTGGTTGGATGAGCCGGACCTGCCCATGGCCAGCCCAGGAAGCTCCCTTCTTTTTCTTTCTTTTCCTTTTTTTTCACATGTTACATTCTCCCCTCCTTTAAAGAATTCATCCCCGAATTCTACCATCTAACGACAAACTAAAAGATCAAGCAAAAGAGAACGTAAGAAAACATATAACTCACCAGTCTCAAAGAGTTCGGGATACTTCTTGCACATTTCCTCTTTAAGCTCCCAAGTTGCTTCTCGCTCTGATGGGTTGGTCCAGAGAACCTTAACATAGTTGATAGTTCTTCTCCTCATGACTCGCTCTGAAGAGTCCAATATGCGCACTAGTTGGCATTCAATTGTCAGGTCCTACTCCACTCTAGTTGGCTCTAGATCAATCTTGTGCTCAGGGTCCCTCAGATACTTCCTCAACATAGAAACATGAAAGACATTGTATACTCCCCTCAATGAATTTGGCAACTGCAACCGATATGCCAAGCTGCCTACCCGGGCTATGATCACAAACGGACCAATGCACCTTGGGCTAAGCTTCCCTGTAGTACCAAACTGCACAATACCTTTGGTCGATGACACTCTGAGAAAGACCTGATCAAACTCTAAATCTCACCTCCTTACATCCGCGTAACTCTTCTGTCGACTCTGAGTGGCCAACAAGTTTTGTCGTATTTCACGCACCTTGTGAGATGTCTCTTGAACCCAATTTGGACCAACCAAAGACCTCTCACCCAAAGTTTCCCAAGATATGGGAGAGATACACCTTCTTCCATACAAAGCCTCATATGGAACCATCTTGATACTAGCTTGGTAGCTATTATTATAAGCAAACTCTGCTAAGGCTAAATGATCCTCCCAACTACCTTTCCAAGAAAGAACACAAGCACGAAGCATGTCCTCTAAGGTCTGAATAGTACTCTCTGATTGACCATCTGTTTGTGGGTGGAAAGCAGTACTAAGTGTGTGATTTGTGCCCAAAGCACTTTGTAGACTTTGCCAGAAATTAGACACAAATTTGGGGTCCCAATCTGAAATAATTGACTTTGGCACACCATGCAGTCTCACCACTTTCTTAATTTATAAGGGGACCAAGTCTGCTACAAAGTTAGTTATTTTCATTGGAATGAAATGAGCAGTTTTTGTGAGTCTGTCAACAACAACCCATATAGCCTCCCTACCTCGTGGTGACCGAGGTAAACCAACTACAAAGTCCATAGTAATATGTTCCCATTTCCACTCGGGGATTTCCAAAGGCTTTAATAGACCTGCAGGCTTTTTGTGCTCTGCCTTAACCTGCTAGCAAACTCCACATGCTGCCACATATTTAGCAATATCAGGCTTCATCCTTTTCCACCAGAAGTTTTGTATCAAGTCCCAGTACATCTTGGTCTCCCCAGGGTGGACTATATAAGGAGTTCGATGTGCCTCCCTTAGAATATCCATCTTCACATTTGATTTCTATGGCATGCAAAGACGTCCCCTAAGCATATCACCCCATGCTCATCTATGTTGAACTCTCATGGTCTACCTTCGGAAATCCTTTTTCGAACCTCCTGAAGCAAACGATCATGCTTCTGAGCCTCATGCACAGGCTCAAGTAGGGAAGACTGAATGATCATTTGAGTCTCCTGGTTTGCAATACCCATATAACAAAAAGAAATACCCATACAATCTAAATCTGAAATTAAGGGCATCACCGCCTTGGGAACCCCTGTCCTACTAAGTGCATCCGCCACCACATTCACTTTTCCTGGATGGTACTGGATAGTCACATCATAATCCTTTATCAACTCTAGCCATCGACGTTGTCTCAAATTCAACTCCTTCTGAGTAAAGATATACTTGAGACTTTGATGATCAATAAATATGTCACATGACTCACCATAAAGATAGTGCCTCTAGATCTTCAATGCAAAGACCACTGCAGCCAGCTCTAAGTCATGTGTCGGATAATTCTGCTCATGCTTCTTCAACTGTCGTGAAGCATAAGCAATTACTTTGCCTTCTTGCATAAGCACACAACCAAGCCCAATACGGGAGGCATCTGTATACAAAGTAAAGCGCTTGCCACTTTCAAGCAAGGCCAATATAGGAGCATTCACCAATTTACTTTTCAAAGTCTGAAAACTGGCCTCGCATTGACTAGTCCATATAAATGGAGCACCCTTCTCGGTCAGCCTAGTCATTGGTTTTGCAATGATTGAGAAACCCTTCACAAACCGCCTATAATAACCAGCGAGTCCAAGAAAACTCGGAACCTTTGTCACGTTGGTTGGCCTTTGCCATCCTACCACTAAGGTAACATTTTTTGGATCAACCATAATACCATCTTGATTAATCACATGTCCCAAAAAGCTCACTTCAGAAAGCCAAAAGGCACTCTTCTTCAACTTTGCATAGAACTTATTTTTCCTAAGAGCATCCAGGACAAGACTGAGATGAACCTCATGTTCCTCTTTGGACATAGAGTAGACCAAGATATCATCAATAAAAACCACCACAAAAATATCCAAGTACTCATGCAACATCCTGTTCATGGCCTCCATAAAGACAGCAGGAGCATTTGTTAGTCCAAAGGACATAACAACGTACTCATAGTGTCCATACCTGTATTGAAAGCCGTCTTCTCAATATCCTCATCTTTAATTCGAAGTTGATGATAGCCATATTGCAAATCAATCTTGGAAAACACCTTAGCACCTCTCAGCTGATCAAAAAGGGCATCAATATGAGGTAAAGGATACTTGTTCTTGATCGTTACTTGATTAAGTGCCCTATAGTCCACATAGAACCTTTTTGTGTCGTCCTTCTTCTCCACAAACAAAACAGGTGCAGCCCAAGGTGATGCACTTGGGCGAATAAAACCCTTAGCAAGTAGGTCATCCAGCTGCCTCTTTAACTCCACTTGCTCAACAGGAGCCATCTTGTATGGTGCCTTATAAATTGGTTGTGTACCAGGAATCAACTTGATCTGAAAAACTGGCTCTCTTTTGGGAGGCAAACCAGGAAGTTCATCAGGGAAAACATCAGGATAACGACACACCACTGGAATGTCCTCCACATACAAAGAAGCCCCACGATCATCAACCATAGCAAAAAGGATGCCAGACTTTCGTGTCCTACGGTCTGGTAGCAAGTGACAAAGCAAAGAGAGGTGTACTTCAAAGCACTCCCCTGAAAAATGACCTCTTGCCCTGATGGTGCTTGTAAAGAGATTGTCTTCCAGAAACAAGATATAACATCCTTATATTGAGAAAGCCAATCCATGCCAAGAATCACATCAAACCCCTCCAACGGAATGACTACTAAGTTAGCAACAAAATCCTCATCCGCAAGAGAAACAACACAACCAGGACAGACAAAAGAACTAGAAATAGGCCCTCTAGTAGAACTAACCACAATAGCTTCTCCAATAGTTTGCATAGCCAATCCTGTATGACCAACAAAAACCTCTGAGATAAATGAGAAACTAGCTCCAGAATCAAAAAGAGCACGTGCAACAAAAGAATCAACTGAAATGTTACCTGTCACCACATCGCCACGGTCTCTGCTGTCAGTTGACGGCATAGCATATACCCCTAGGACACAAGTCAAAGAAGAGGCTCCCACAGTAGGAGCAGCCGGTGCAGGAACCCGAGAAACCACGGGTGTCGAAGGAGTAGTGGCGTGGGGCAACCAGAAGGCCCCAGACTGAGGTATAGGGACCGGTGGAATATCTGAAGGTGGTAGCAGGTATTGATGTGTAGGCGGCACGGGCACAAGAAAAGAAGGAGACGCTGCCATCATCTGAACTATACCACTAGAAGCTGAAGAAGAAAACACTAGCTCCCATCGAAGCTTGGCATCGGGATTCTTCCTGCAAACCACATTTTTGTGGTCCTGTCCACAAATAGAGCACTTGCCAAACCATCGACACTCCTTGAGATGGTGCGGATCACCACACCTAAAGCACACCATCCCCATACCAGGTTTGGGAATGGCGCAATACTGAGGAGTAGTCCCTCCTGAAGTGCGAGACTGAGTGGACCTGCCACGATAAGCATGGTGACGTTGAGACTTCCCATTCTTGTGACTCGGACCACCAGAATGACCCGTTCTATCTCCCTGACACCGAGACTGCTCACCACCTGAGGACTTGTAAAGGTCAGCGGTGTACATAAGCTGCATCTCAACTCCTAAAGCTTGCTCCACCATGGAGCAAAAGTTTGTGATAGTAAAGGCGCCAAGCACATGGCGAATTGCAGGCTTAAGGCCCTAACGGAACCGCCTGGCCTTCTCTACCTCATCATGGGCCACATGTGGAACAAAGCGAACAATTTGGTTGAAGCCAATCTCATACTCGGCCACTGTCTTCTTATCCTGAACATAATTGTTTAGATCAAGCTTCATCTTGTCCAGGAAAGTCACTGGGTAGAACCTCCGCTCAAACTGCCAAACAAACTCTGCCCAAAACAAAGGACTATGTGTAATAGTGCGAGCAGACTGCACACCCTTCCACCAGATTTGTGCCTCGCCCTTCAGTAATTGTGTGCCATAGCAAACACGGTCCTAAGCCAATACCTCAAAAGCCTCCATCTTGTCCTCAACATATGATAGCCAATTAGCAGCCTGGGCTGGACTGGAACTACCATCAAAATTATCCAACTTCATGCCCACCCACTCTTTCAGTGAGACCCCACTCTTGGGACCCCTTTTAGTAGGCTCATCTTGACCCATAGCAATGGCTACACTAGAACCAGGTGTAGCTCATCCAGCACCTTCAGGACTAGCCTGTCTGAGTGCCCTCAACTCATTTTCCATTTCCTGCATTCTAGCTAGCAGCTCCGCTTGACTATTGCTCTCTCCCTGGGCATTGCCTCTTGGCTTTGGCCGACTATGCTTCTTAGGTGGCATAATTGTAGCCACCACTGAAGACAACCAACAAACCAATTAATCCCAACATTCTAAAGAAGAGGGCAAACTTTAAATAAAACAAGCATAGAAACAAACATATACACCCGTACCCCCACCTACCTGTGCAAGTGTGTCAAATTAAGCCTTATCTTCCTTTCCTAGAATCAAAACCTAAGCTCTGATACCAACTGTAACACCCCACAAAACCTTGCCTAAAAACCAACCAAAAAGGATGGCAAGGAGGCTATCCAACAAAAAAATTCGGCAGCATGACCTCTATAACGAAGCAATGCGGAAGCAATGACATAAGGAGAGATAAAACTAAGTACCAGAAGAAGATAAAGCATCCTAATGAGCAGCTCAGCATTAAACAAAGTCTGACAAGAACAACCTAACAACAACCACAAGGTCTAAGTTAAGGTTATCTGAAGAACAGAGGCTCCAAGTTCTAGTACTATTATTATTACAGCACAAGTTTCACACTAATAGATGACGTGAATGTGTAGTGTGTGCTGCTACTTTCCCACCCTTCAAGCAAGGCCACTTGAGTACCTGGGGAGATAGAATGGGGGGTGAGATATGAAATCTCAGCAAGTAAACTACTTTAACAGGCTATTTAAACTGCAAGATTAGTAAGCATTGATTTAATCTTCAGTTACATGCTAACCAAACATCAAGCAATGAGATACCTCCAACAAGCGAAACAACCGCATATAAGATAAGGATTGGTCACCACTGAACTAGGGAGAGGCATAGCCTCCCACAAACTCTCCCCAAACCTTAAACCAAGGCATGTATGTCATGGTCCAGAAATTTAAAATGCATATGCAATGCAAATGCCATGTCTCCTGCCTCCATACCCAACAAAGTATGAAGCCGCATCGTTATGCCCAATAAACGATGCTGTACCGCTACAAGCGGCGACCTAACTCCATATACCCATGAATGACTGAGATGCAATGTGAATGCCTTATAAAAGAAGGATAACTACATATAACATCATGAACATCTCTCAATATAACCAACACGACTCATTCCACCATACCAACGGGAGCATCATCAAACCATAAACATAGGAGCATAAATATCACCATAGAAAAACATAGAGCATATGTCAAAATATTATAACGTGGTTTGAGCGGCCATATTATAGCAAACATATTTCTGAAATTTTAAGGTAGAGGTAAAATAAATAGCAAGTTAAAGCTTGTAGTAAACCATCGCCATGTTTACTTGCCTCCAATGAAGGGTTGACCGCTCTAGGTGCGATCCGGAGCAATACCACCTGCTTTAACAATATATGATAAGAAAAAAAACTCATGCGCCCTACGCCCCGACCCGACATCTAAGCAAAACAATTGCAGTAGTGCTGCTTCACTTCCTTGCATCTTTCAAACAATACAGGGTATGATGGCAAACAAAAACACTTTTAGAATCTACACAACAAGGCTAGTCCTCAAGCTGATCCACATCAGACACGTACTCCACCACTGAGAGGGGGAAAAGGGAGCAAGGCTAAGTACCACTCACAGTACTCAACAAATCACACCCACAAATATGCATAATGCACGGGAGGCAAAGACAGGCTAGAGGTATATTTGCGTGAAAGCAGTTGTAAACAGTGGTTTCGCAAAATAGTAAAAGGTTGATTAATTGAACAGTATTAATCCTTCACTGATTAATGTTACACCACGTTAACCAGGCCTAGCCATCCATCTGAACTATACCGTTCCATTAGGTCAAGTTAATTAAATAAAGGTGAGACTAATCACGGTGAGTCTTGATCAACCGTCCATGTCTGCGGGTGCGGCTATTTGAATAGATTTAACTTTGATTAGAGGTGTACAACTGTACCCACAAGACACAGCCCCACACACGTTCCCGTGTGCCGGTGTATCACCATGACACCCTATGAGAGGCTGTAACAGGACCGTTCATGCAACCTCTCCCAAAGCATCCACACCACGTTGAGGTTGCACCTACCAACAGGACACCCCATATTGGCCAGGCTACCCCCCTTGTGCCACAATGGATCCGGAAGCCGATCAACCCATCCCCGGGCCGACCCAACTCCATCACGCCCATCCTCACCATCAGTGCCTAGGAGAGGGAGAAGAGACGCTACAAGCCCAGCCGTTGCCCACGCTGGCTTGTGGAAAGTACGAGTATTGCCTAAGGGGTTCCCACGAACCGGTCCTTAATTGCCATGGGTGCGACCAACAAAACCATGCACCCACAATTCACCGTTTGAGTCAAATTTTAGTAATTTAATAGTAATAAGTCCACTATTACATTTCCCGACATAGAGTCGAACCAAGAATGTAAATGATAATATTTAATTCCCAGGTGAACTATTAGTTGCTAAGCAGGGCTAACCATCCTAAGAATAATATTCTAATCATGTTATTACCCAGGTGGCAATGAACAAGGTTCAACAACTACGGCGTAGATTAATCTATATATAGGCTATAATCCCTAGCCACATGAAATAATAAAAACATGCAGGTTTATTTGGATAAACAAAGCATTTTAGCATAAAGTAGGTACAAAATGATAAAAATTACAGTGTTACTTGCCTTGTTCCGGCTCGATGTACTCGGCTACAACCTCGTAGTACACGGGAGAATCGACGACGTCGGATTCTATAACAGGAAACGCACAAACAATTAAAAACAGTACATGTGGGCAATCAAACATGAGCTGAAAATATTTTTAATGAATTCTCAGCGGCGAGAGGCAGCGCGAGGACAACAGCGGCGAGGCGGGAGCGGTGGCGGCTTCGGGAGGGTGTCAGCAACAGCGCTCCGACAGCGATGGGAGGCGAGGAGCGGTGGCCAAGGAACTCAGGGAGCTGGGGAAGATGAGAGAAGAGTTAGGGTAGAGAAAAGGGACGCGGCGCGGCAGGAATTGCCGGCCGGAGAGGAGACAGGGGCCGGGGCTCACCATGCACGCGGGAGGGGAGTTCTAGCGCGTTGTGGCACTCCCGAAGCAGTGGCTGAGGGGCTCCTCGGCATGGCAAAGACAGCGGTGGTGGCGGTGTGGCTCGGCAGCGTCCAAAGTGGCAGTGAGCGGTGGCAGAAGATGGCAAAGAACGGCAAGAGCTCGGGTGTGCGGTGGCGGCGGTGTTTGAGGGCACGAGGTGGTGCGATAAGTTGGGAAAAAGGTGGAGAAAGGGGACGGGGTGGTTTTTATGGACTCGGGAGGTGAGGTGGTGGCCGGATTTTGGGCGGCAACAGCCGGCGGAGTGGGGAAGACGTGTGGCGGCCGGCGAGCTCGATTCGGCATGGATTTGGGGGGAAAATGGGCGACTATAGCACGGATAAGGGAGATGATGGGGGTCTCGGTCTCTAGGGCGTGTGGCGTGGGCGCGGGAAGTGCGGGGGAGGCGGTGGCGTGGCTGACGTCAGCCTGCCTCCTTCGGCCGGAGGTGAGGGGCGAAGCTGACAGGCGGGACCCACCTGTTAACGCCTCTAACGGCAATGGGTGGCACGGCGAGGTGGGTCGGCCCAGTGCGAGGAGAGCAAGGCTGAGGGTGAAACAGGCCTGCGGGCTCTCGGGCAGGCCGGCACAGGAATGGACCGGAGACCCAGGAAGGAGGAAAAAAGAGAAAAAAAGGGTTTTCAGTGCAAATTTAATTTCGATAATGGTTTTTCATTTATTAAAAATACTTCATGTGCTCTAAAAAATTCCAATAAAAATCTTGTTAATATATATTGGCAAGAGGAATATAAGAAAAATATTCCCAGCCACAGTAATTTATTATTTTGCATTTTTCACATTTAATTAATTCATTTGGCCATTTTAATTTATTTTTCTTCGATCAATTTCTTATGCATATTTTGTGTGGCTATATTTAGCGGGAAAATTTTAGGTGTGACAGAAGATTTCCCGAGTGCATCGCTCCCAAGTACTCTTTGTCCGAGTGCTTCTTCTTTCTGAGTTCTGCTTCGTATCAACTGGCAATGAGTCTATGAAGGGCTCCATGTAGAAGTATGAATAGTGTGCGCCAAATAGGTGCACCTATTAGGTGTCGCCCCAACTTTGTGCTTAATTGTAAAAGATCTTTAAACAATTAAACATAACGTCAAAGATCTTTAACCTTGTAGTCTTTCCCGAGTAGTGCACATCTGGTATATGAGAATCTTCAGCATCATGTTAGCCGGAATGATTTTATAGCCTTTCCCGAGTAGTATGTCACTAGGAAATTAGACTCTTCAGCTTCATTTTAGCTAGAAGAATTTTTTATAGTCTTTCCCGAATAGCATCCTACCCAAAAATTAGACTCTTCAACGTCATGTCAGCTAGAATGGTTTTTGCTCATGGCAAATAATGGCTAAGCATGTAAGCCAAGTACCACCTTATGGATTGTAACCCAATATGTGGTCAGGTGTACTTGAGAGATATCTGCATCCCCAATTTTAATGGAGACCAGCTTGTGATCCTTATAAGGATATATCCTCAATACCCGGTAAATAATCAAGATACCCGAGTGTATATACCTAATTGTTTGCTGAGCATGAAGTATATCTGATTATTTAATCGGATTCTGTGAATAGCACATGCACTATGATTTTAACACAGCTAGCGAGCGGCCCAATAGAGCATGCTATAGTGAAACTCATATCTTTGGCCTACTACCGAATAAGCCGGCCAAAACCGACCTACCCAGCGCAACCCTATAAAATTAGCATCCCTCGCATGTTAGGATGAGTACTGCAGTGTCGAAAACCGCAATCAGCCAGGGACATCCTTGTCCGCAAGCCTTTCTGACTTATGTTCTAGATGCAGCATGGTTGCCACGGATGCCTGAGTAGGTATATTGCAAGATCTGCTTGCCCTCCTCAAGTGTGACGTAGTGCATGAAAACTCCGGATGCGCTTTGACGATATAGGTCTTCTCTGACTTCGGTAAAGCTGAATAAGGTATCCGAACCTTACATTAGCATAGGATTTGGCTGGTGACCCTCATGGGGCGTACCCTACCCAACAGAATTATGGCCAAATAAGGTACCCGAACCTTGCATTAGCATAGGATTTAGCTGGCGACCCTTATTGGGCGTACCCAACCTGGTAGAGTTGTGACCAAATAGAACCTATCATTAGCATAGGATTCGGCTGGCGACCCTCATGGGGCGTACCCTACCTAGCCAAGTGGTACATGAGCCCCGAAGGGTGGTTATTAGATGAATAAGATACCCGAATCTAGCATTAGTATAGGATTCGGCTAACGACCCTCATGGGGCGTACCTTACCCAGCGGAGTGATACCCTAGCCCCGACTGGTGTCGGAGGTCGGTTGTTAGCCAAATAAGGTACCCGAACCTTGCATTAGCATAGGATTCAGCTGGCCACCCTCATGGGGCATACCTCACCCAGCAGAGTTTTGACCGAATAAGGTACCCGAACCTAGCATTAGCGTAGGATTCGGCTGGCGACCCTCATGGGGCGTACCTCACCCAGCCAAGTGGTAGTCGAGCTCCGACTGGTGCTGGAGGTCGGTTATTAGCCCACATGGAGAGTAGCCAGGGAAGATGACATCCCGACTGGTGAAAATACTCGGTCAGTAGTCCTCATGGAGCATTTCGAGTGATTCTTGAAGCGTCGCACTCTAAGTGTATCTTGGCAGACTAGTCCAGCCCCCGAGCGTAGGAGATAGGCTCGAAGCCCTGAATTCTTGTTACGCATATCCGGAACTGGCTCTGCATTATAAACATATTGGATGAGTAGCATCTAATGATGAAAACAATCACCCGAAGAAAATTTATGCATTTTACAATATATGTAAATGCATGTTCTTCCTCTTATTGATATTAATTTCCCTGAGTAGTTGACCCCTTACGTTTAAGCACTCTGCCCAACTAGTCATAGCCCACTAGCGTCGGGAGTTGGCTCATGGCTGTTTCCCAGATACGCGTTTTGGGTGACTTCAGTTCATCTTTCATGGAGCAAAGATTCATGGATCGAAATTTATGCTACTCGAGTACTTTTGCAATCATTTAAGAGAAAAAATAGAAAAATGTGCAGCTTGTACACCTATTAGGTGTAAGCGGCTGCGGCATTGGCAAGGCCAAATGAGAGAATATTTATCAGAAAGTGACTTAGCTGTTTAGTATTTGGGAGTGGGGATGCCATCCTTGCGTTTGGGCTTTTGAGCCCCTGAGCATGTCACTTGTTGTTCTAATAATCTTCAGTTGTAGGAGGTCGAAGACGCTTGTGACCGACTACCACAATGAAGTCGTCCGACTTGCGTTTGCGGTTCCTAGCCTTAGGCGGGGCCGCATCATCGGTGCCCTTCCGCTTCTTCTGTCAGGATGCCTTTTTGTCATCGAGGGCCTCAGCAACAGCGTCGGCCAAGTCGGCATACTTGTTTGCCATGTCGAATAGAGCCTTGACGGAGTTGGGAGGCTTTCGAGTAAATTTAGCGATGAACGAGGTGTCTCTGACTCCTTTTCGAAAGGCGGCGATGACGACCTCATCCTTGATCTTCGGGATTGAGTTCTTCTTCTCAGAAAACCTCTGTCACGAAGAGACTCGTTCTTCCTTTGATGCAACTGATACAGATCATACTCGGAAGATGGTCTCTCATACGTCCCCTAGAAGTTGGCGATGAAGCTTTCCCGGAGTTCTCCCTAGGAGCCGATTGATCTATTAGGAAGTCCTGTTAGCCATGTCCTCGCCGAGTTGGTTAGAACGACTGGGAGGTAGTTAGCCATGGCCTTATGATCTCCTCTAGTTGCTCGGAATGCCAGAGTGTAGACCATGGGCTAGGACTCAGGGTTGGTCTTGCCGTCGTATTTTTCAATTCCAGTCTGCTTGAAACCTGATGGCCAGTCAACTTGTTGCAGCTCGTGGGTGAAGGCTGGTATACCTTCATATGTGTGAGCACTCCGACTCCGAATTCCGGCCACTCGGCGTCGCTTTGAGGTGGATGAGACTGCCGTTGGGGAAGCCGACTGGTTGGTCGGTATGAGTGTGTCGTCCAACTGTTGGTGCTGTTGACATGCAGCAACGGTGATCTGTGCTTTTATATTGGCTATAGTCGGGGTGGCCTGGTGATCAGGCCTGAACTGGAGTGTATCTAATAGAGTTGCAATGGCCACGATGTTCTGTTAAAGAGTTATGAAAACGTCATGGTCACTGACTCGGGTTTGGAGGATTTGCCATTGAGCAGTCTGGCTAGCCCTACGCAGATCGTCGTTGTGGGCGTGTAGGCGTCTTGCATCCTCCTCTTGCCATTCTCGTAGTCGGCAGGCCCCTTCCTCTTGCTGCTCGCGTAGTCAGCGTGATTCCAGAGTGGGAGCTGAACCCTTGGATATCATAAGGACTTCACGTGGTAGAGAGAAGCTTGCTGAACTACTGTCCGACTTAGAGTCAGAGTCTGACTAAAAGTCAGAATCGGACTGAGAGTCGAAGTCAGAATAATTGATGGAGGTGATGACGACTCTGTAACAGCCTGCCCTCCAGAACCGCGCAGGCCCAGCCCATTCCGATGGGCGGGCCATTACAATAGCACCCCACTTACACCTTTCGTCCTCGCTTTGTGTAAAAGGGTTACCCGGAGTGCTATGGTTGGAGGGACAAGGCTTGTAAGTTGGTTCAACCCTTGCTCAACTAGCAGGTGGTACTAATCATTGTGCACACCGCACTCATGGGCCACATAGGCCCAAATCCTAATTGGGCCAGGATGTCACAGACTCCGACCTCCTTAGATCCGAACTCGAACGGCTCTGGGCCGTATCCTAGTTGAACTCTAGGGGATCGTGTCTGCTGCGTCAGATGCTGGTTGCTGTTATCCGCGGTGTTGCCAAGTCTGAATGGGAGATCGACGATCTCTTCCTTTCTTGGCCCGATCTCGGCCAGCTTGAGGCCGAGTCCAAGTCGAATACCAAAGGAAAGAGTTGTCCCGAGACAACAGCAAGCTGAAAGATTGCCCGACCGGTGCAGAGATCGGCTTGGTTTCAGCCGATCGATTGAGTCGATTCGGACAGGGCGAGGTTGCCGAACTTGTCCGGTGACGAAGTCGAGGCTCCCGAAGCTGATTGTTTGCCCGGAGAAGAAGTTGAAGCCGTCGACTTCTGGTGATTGTATCCATCAAGCCATGACGAAGATGAATCTCGACAAAGCCTACTTGGCGCGCCAACTGTCAATGTTTTAAAACCGGCAATAAATATATAAGAGCTAGACGTCAGACGGAAAACTCAAAAGGATTGCAAAGGAAACAGACGAAAGTTTATATTGGTTTAGGCCCTCGAGATGAGGTAAAACCCTGCATCCAGCCTATGGTGGATTCCTTTGACGGATATGATGGAGATTCTCATGAACCGGCCCTTACATACTGGGAGACAGGGTAACAAAGTAGAAGTCCCAGTTGGACTACGACCAAGGGATCTCCTCCTAGAGATATAAAACACCGGACTAGAACTGTATTTTCCTTATCGTACAAGGTTAAGTCTGCCGAGTTCTGTCATATCTCTAATTACATGGCTAGACCCATCCTCATTCCGAGTGGCCCAATAGCTTCTATGAGGTACCCCCGGGCCCCATGGCCCGACACTTCTCCCCAACTTCGTCGGGATTCCGGCCGCTTGACCTATTGCCACTTAGACTCCGTCTCGCCGGAGCAACAGGCATTGAGCCACGAAAACCCTAGTTCACGCTACCTTTCTTAAAACAGCCATAACTTTCGCCTACGGACTCGAAATCGAGCAAACTTTATATCTGCGGACATCAAAGAATTTTATCATCCGCCTTCTCCCAAGTTCATCTGGGGGTCGTTTGACCATATTGGCACTTAATTACTCTAACCAGGATTGAGATGCGAAATCCCTAGTTCGCGCTACCTTTCTAAAACACCATAACCTTTCGTGTACAGACCAAAATTGGCAAACCTATAATATCTACGGAACATCTAAAGAAATTTTTACAATCCGCTTGTCCTCAACTTCGTCGGGTTCGGCGCTTGAGCTATTGGACTTATAACTCTAGTGGATCAAACCGATTGAGCCGCAAACCCTAGCTGCACGCTAACCTTTCTTAAAACAGCCATAACTTTCGCGTACGGACTCAAATCGGCATAAACTTTATATCTGTGGACATCTACAGAAAAATTTTTAATCCCTTCTCCCAACGTTCGTCGTTCGGGGCTGCTAACCTATTGGCAACTTATACTTTAGCCGTGCAACAGGATTGAGCCGTGAAACCATAGTTTCACACTCACCTTTCTTTAAAAACAGCCGTACTTTGGCATATGAACTCGAAATTGAGGCAAACTTTATATCTGCGGACATCAACAGAAAATTTTACATC
>RYFJ01001966.1:0-55589 GCA_003991445.1 Oryza meyeriana var. granulata
GTACAAGCCAAACATGAGTGATAAAATAATCATTTTTGGTCAGTACTTTAGTAACCTAGTGAGGATAGCTTGGGAATTTTTCTGAGAATTTTGGACGGTGACTAAGAGGGAAAATTCGAACGTGTTGCACCTGATAAACTACCAACAATCGCACTACCCTGTTTATTTTCTTAACAGAAATTACTTACATAAAATTCAATTCTATTCCAGAGCAATGAACTCTACCTGAATTGAATATAAAATTTCGTAATTTTATCTATATTCTAGGATGATTTTAAGGCTAGTTTTCGTCATCTGCATACGCGACTGAATCTAAACCCTCACACAATACGCACGTTTTTATCTTGGAACATCACCTAAGGTCTTTACGTTAGTTGCTAAATAAAACCTCGTGTATAACTACCATTTGCAAACCTTAGGATGAGTTCTAGTATAGTAGGGAATTCAGATGAGATGCACTAGTTTAGAACGAAACCAATAAGGATGCATCCGAAGGTACCATGTAAGACCAATAGTCAGTAGAATTTCTGGTAGATATATTTCACTTTCAAGGAGTTCAATGAGTAAGTAGAGATTTGGTAGGGGAAAGAAACTTTTGAAGCCAAAACAGAGTTAGATAATCAACCTGATTTGAATCTCTAGGCACTCGTAAAATCTTTTTACGTCAGAGATCAACTGGATTGAGTGGAAAAGCGCTTACTCATAGATGAATATTCCGCGTCATGTGTGTGTTGCACAATGCTGTATCATATATCCATAAAAATGTGCACAACCATAGAGCATTGCACATGACATGGGGGCATCATCGATATTGCAACATGCATTGCCAGGCATGCTTTATCAATGGATCCATGCAATAATCATGCATGTAATAACTATCTCTGACGATGGCAAATGTGTTAATGATCTTGCTTGCACCTGTGTCACATGAGTGCTGGATACAATTCAAGCAATTTGCAGTCATGGTGGCTGCGCAATTGGCATAACATTATGAACTGCATATACAATAATTGCAATGCACCATAAAATGAATTACACCATTACAAGCAGCTTTGCCACTAACCAAATGTATAATCGCATCATACGAGAAGGAGCTTGCACAATTCATTTCATCTATGCATCACGTATCTGGTGCATCGATTAACGACATCCGCAGCATTGCACTATGTACGGATCATGCACTAATTCTAGTTGCCCGATTATACTGCATCTTATCATTATAATCACGAATTTCAACTATTATTATATATCATAAATTGATCATGGATTATTCACAACATGCATCATTTATAGATGATCACAGGGGCCAGAATAATGTAACCTATGAACATTCAGCTCAGTTTTAACCCATTCTAGGTTACCCAGCAGAGTTAGGGGATTTCTAGCAGCGATAACATATTCCATTATATCAGACATTACGTAGTGCAGTCACCACTATGTTGAGATAGTCAAACTAAGTTTCTATTCTATCGTGTTCCATCTTCACCGTATAGGTCGAGTAGTTGAGGGTTGTGATTCATGCGAGACTGGGAGTGCGGCACAGAGCATTGCGTTTTCGGGGATAAGAGAGAGAACCGGAAAATTCACCAACTTCTCATCACACTACAAGATCAGACCTTATCTAATAAACTCCAGTTTTGTAACTTATCCTAAGTTAGCTTCATTTATATCTAACATAGAATAGGTGTATTGATCTACTTTTGCTTCATTAATAACACAGCGTACTTTATGATAGTAAAGTATGGCTGGCCAGTGTAATCCTGGTATCATTAGGTTCCTAGGATAGAATATCATCCAGGTTTAACCTTATATTCATTTCTTAATAATCCTTAATTGTGAGACTAATAACCTGTTTATTTGTAGATGGCACCTTACGAGCCTTGTTTTCAGGAGGTTAAATGGAATACGACCGCATACTTTGATAATGTTAAAATCTGGTTTTCACTCACTCCAGTATTCAATTTTGTCAAGCTGTGGACCTCAAGTCTTTATTATGGCCCAGTGTACATTCGAGCAGAAGCCAATCGAGAGAGAATGCATATGACGGTCAATGATGGAATTGTTCTCCGCATGTACATGGTGCTATGTAGCATGCGCATCTTCGTTAAACTGCGGAATTGTTTGACCTCTATGTTACTTTCGGCAATGAACCAAGGGAACGGGCGAACATGTTCCAATGTTACAAGAGCAAATGAAGAACCAGACACTCCCTACTCTCAGTTGGCCCAGCTTTTAGTTCATGTGGATGAATTTACACAATACAACCATGGAGTTAAAACGGCTGCAGTACCCAGGATAGCCACCCTTGAGAGACGCATACTGCCTCGGTTCCAGGAAGGTTTCTCCTCACCCCGAGTTCATGTATGGAGAAGACGCATAGAACGCTCCGGAAGATCTTGCCATCACCACCGGGACTATACGTGGAGACAACAGGTGTAAACTGCGATGGCAAGCAGCCGCTCGCCGCTTCCCCCCTTGGGTTTTTCGGCAAATACTTTCAAACTTTGGGTACCATGGGACATAACGGATTAGCCGTTATGTTCAAGTGGTATGGGCGTGCTTTCGAGCTGCAAATGGACCGGTGAGAGATTTAGTAAGACTCTGATTAATCACTCTAGATATGCAGGAGATGGCCACCATCTGTAATATTGTTACTATACACCTAACACCCCGGTTGAATGTAAAGTGCCTATGTAGCCTGATAAGTAGATGGAGGGAAAAATTTTTGACTTCTATCCTGTGTAAGATACCCTCATGTAACCCTATATGTATAACCCTTGACAATGGTAACGAAATGGTAGTAATGGGCGTACACTTTAAATCAGAACCTGAAAGTTGTAGTTTGAACAATAAGTAGCTAACCTATGCTTCAAATAATCTTTCCAACAATAATGAATTCTTTGGGCCCGGACCAAATCAGAGTCATGCTAGACCCTAGAGAAAATTTCACAATTGGTTATCGAAGCCTTGAGTGGTTTGAAAAGCTTAGGTAGCTCCGCTAGATCACCTAAGAAAAATGTTTTTCGCCTAAAACAGTCTTGCGCAAGCAAATGTTCGACCATATATGTTAACCATCTCTCCATGGAAGTAATACCTAATGTTTTTATTAAAAAGAACTGCAGACATGGCACCTAGGTAGCCTCCCATCTACCAGTTTTTGAACAAGCTTAGTAAACAAGACCTAATGAATCATCCCATCCTGTTCTCACTGTCACTAAAGGGTCGGACCGAATCTCGGGGACGAGATTCTTTTTAGGGGGGGAGGCTAGGCTGTCGCTTGAAAGTTGGTCCCCAAATCTCTTTCCAAGTAATTGGGTTATAAGCCTAATGCACTCAGAGTGCATAAACAAAAATCCTTGCTATGTCACTTCATGCAAAAATAAGTTTGCAATATGTAAATCTTCAATAGTTTAAAACCCTAATCGTAAGACCAAACCTTACCAAATAGTCGCATCAAGTTGAACATAACACAGAAACATATGTGGGAAAATAATTTATTCAATACTATTTTAATTACCATGATCAAGAAGAATATAATTTTTCCAGAATTGGATTTCATTAGTTTAGACCCCTCACAAATTCCAAGACAAGTTTCAGCCTGGATCCTTCTCTTTGCCATAATAGTGCATTGGTAAAGTCTAAGGATTTTTTGAAGATGTTAGGTTGCACATAAAACACAATGGAAAATTCCTGTAAGCACTATCTCACCAAATAAACCACTGTAAATTTTTACATAATTTTATCACTTCAATAAATACTTCAACAAGTCCTCAATCAGCAAAACTAGAAAGCTGGCTGAGACAAAGCATTAGTTTACTTCTAAAATTCACCAAAATAATAGTGAAGATTAATTAGACGTGCAATTCTACCAACGGTGTGACACCATGAACCCTACTACCAGGAATTTTGGTTTAATTTAATTCCCAAAGAAATCACATAAATAATGAGATCAAGGCACTGGAGAAAACAAGTGAAACTGCAGCAAAACTGATCAGTGTGCTACTTTGCTTTTTTCACCAGAGATGAACCAGACAGACTCTTCTAACCAGGAATTTTGGTCAGCAGGTTACATACACATCTTTCTCTACCTCCAGTACTTTTTTCCCGATAATTTATATCCTTATTAACTGCTGAAGACACAGATGCAAGACAGCTGTCCATAAGACTCACAAGCACTTAGTCTCTAGAGATTTCTCCTCTCTCAAGTCACTGACAGTGGTGACCCACAGACCTGGCCTACTTGTCATCCTCACCAATAGCATGTGACAGTGTGTTTCACCAACAATCCTACCTTACTCCTCTCTCTTCCTAGGAATTCACTTCCTGGACCCCACAAGTCATAGAGTGAAGCTAGCCACAAGTGTGTAGAAAAGTGTTGTCTTATACATGTGGGACCGACACCTTGACCACTGTAGCAGTGGAGATGACTCAGCATTGCATGCAGACGTGTCTTCCTCTCGTTCTCCTCTCCCACAGCAACATAGAGTGACCTAGATGAGCTCCACTCATGGAAACCCTCGACCATTTCGCCTCAGAACATCGCCGGCCTCTCTTCCTCCTTTCTCTTCACGTCTCACCGAAACACCGACGGAGACCGCAAGGATCACCTCCGGCAACCCCTTTCTCTCCTCTGCCGAGAGTGTCGACGAGCCCGAGTGGGATCCGGTGAGTTCCATCTCATTCTTGACCACGGGAACGTGATCTCCACGTTTTAATAGTTCCATTTTGTTCTTGGCTGCCCTAGGAGCGGTCGAGCTCGCGTGTGAGCCGCCGTGTTTCGCTCTCTGCTCTGCAGCGCCGCCGCCAGGACATCACGGTCGTTCCGGCCGATACAGTACACCGCCGGACCGAGCCCTTGCGCCAACCTCATCGCCCTCATGTCCATGGGACCACCGGTGAAGGAGTCAGGAAAGGATGTAGTGAAGTGAGATCGAGGTCATCTTCCCAAAGTCGGCCAACTGCCGCGCGTCGATTTCTTTCTCTCTGGTAGTCCTCAGTTCCATTCATTGCAAGGAGCCATCCCTAGGAAGTTTACCTGTTAGACACCTCACCCGACTGCAGAACCCGGGAGAAGGCTAAAACCGCGATCGTGAAAAACCGGAGTTCGCCGCCGGACCTCATTCACCATCGCCGTTGCTGTTCCAGCTTCGCCAGGACCGGCATGACTTCGGTGAGCTTTCCAGTACTCCTTAGATGCTTATGCATGCACTGGCTGGACCGGTTTAAGCCATAAGGCGATTTGCCTAGTGTCCCGAGAGATCCGCCGCATATCCTCGCCGCGCGACATTCCAGTCCCCGAGGTGTCAAGAAGACCACCAGTAGCTCGCCGTGAACTCCTCTATCTTTTCTCTTTGGGGCCGACTACAGCCGACGCCGCATCGCCAGTCGCCGCCGCCTCCTCGAGAAGCTCACCGGCTCTGTCTGCCTGTGCCCTCCTCTGTTCGCCAGGCCGGACCATACACTCCCGGAACGCACGGTCCGCTCCCTTGGCCTCGCGTCGCGCCTCACGCCCTGCTCCACCGCGCCCTGCTCTGCTTTGCCTCGCTGGCCTGCGGGCCTCGGGCTGCAAGGGAAATCAGAAAGAAGAAAGAAGAAACGAAATAGGAAAAGTAATTAAAAGATTTATTTACAACAGAAAAAGTGGCTAAACTTTGCAAATCCATAACTTCTCCATTTGACTCCAAATTGGAGTGAAACAATTTTTGTTAGCTCTGTAAATTTGTGAACTTTATTACTGTAAAATAAAATAGGACACTTCTGTACAGAAAATATCCATAAAATAATATGAAGCAAAATTGACTTATTTTGGGCTTAATAACTTGAAATATTCCCATAAATTCATCCTATTCGCTAAAAATATGAAACCACTTCTGTTAACTCAGAAAATTGTAACCTTACTGTGGAAAAGTTGTATTTGATAAAAAATACCTCCCAAAATAGCCTAAGTAATTTTGTACCATTTCTTTTTGTTAAACTTGTAAAATTCATATCTAAATCATTTAATCGGATTGTCAGTAAACCCAAATTTTGTCGAACCAGGAAGATATGTATTTTCACATAAAAATGCTCACACTCATCAAATCCTACCAGAGAAGGCAAGCACTTATTTCTACTTAGAGTTTTCCTATAGTTTCGGCTTTTGGCCGTTTTCAGCCCTTCTACCTTGTTATTTTTGTATCTCCAATCAGGGATGCAATGACTTGGTTCTTTCTCCTAAAATCTTGTTAGGATCATACCATACATGTATTTAGTCTCATAATTAATTAATCCTGTTGGCATGAAGACATGTTTATTGCTTCTTTTTTTGAATTGCTTTTTCTTTATCGATAGATTCTGAGGAAATACGGAGTAGTGGAGATTTACCCGAGCTTGAGTGTGACTCATCGCTGCAGCAGGCCAGCGTCTAAGCATATTGAACCTATGTTTTCAATAAATTGATTTGTTTTGAAAACAAATATCTATATGCATGCTCTCAGTCTATTAAAATGGGGAAAACGGGTAGAATCAATATTTACCCCATTGTATGCATTTCCCATTTTCTTTGGTTATTGATGCCATGTTTATACATTGTTACCACTGGTTAAGGGACTTTGGGATATTTTATTTTACCGAAGTGCTTAGCCATGCTTATTCTAGACTTAGTAAAATCCGTAGATTGGAACTATCGGTTTAAAAGCTAGTTGAATGCGAATAGATGGGTTAAAATCTGATAAGAATAATTCTAAGTTAATATTTGAGAATATGTTTGACTTGGACGGATGATATTTGGCGATGAAGGGATGGTGTTTCCCCCCTGATGCATGTAGCTTCCGCTGGGTTCGTGAAGGACCGAACATGTTTAAATCTATTCAAGACCCTACGTACTATCCACACGCGGGAGTGGGACGGCTCAACTCAGTAGCACGGGAGGCTGTGGCATCTACGCCGTCCGTCAGTCGTGCAGGATGGATTTCGTTGGAAGGACCCTCGACGCTGCCTGGACTGGCCAGAGGTGCCTTCCACGACGGTGAGCCCCGCGCCTTAGTCACCCTGTGTGTGGGGCTAAGTCGTCAGGGGCCAGCACCATGGTTTAGGTGGTTGGGGCTAAGCGTGCGAAGAAGGTTTTGTTGTGACCTCTAGCCGCCTCAATGTGTAGAGTGTGGGTACTTGGCCGGTACAAATCACCCAACTAGAGTGTAGCCGTTTGGCTTCTATCACATCGTGTGGGTAAAGAATGTACACTCTGATCAGAGTAAGAACTATTCGAATAGCGTGCTTATTGGTTTACAGTTATTTGAGACGCTTGAATGTGTTAGTTAGTCATGTTAGCATCAACTTGGATATTTGACTTGTGTGGTTACCATGACTTTAGGATAGTCATGGATGGATGGGTTTTATATAAGGGATTTTTAATGTTAAATATGACTTGGGCTTTAGTCATGAGAAAATGGTGTGCTAGTGTAGCAACAATTGTTTGGGCAAGGGTGGCCCATCGGATGATGCTTAAGATGGTTTATGCTAATTTATGTTCCATTTCAGAACAATACTTGCTGTCTTAAATTTCAGATTGAGTTATTTTCACAAAATTGCTTATAGTTTCAAGTATTACTTGTTCAAGAAAATCAGCTTTGTGCAAAATCAATCAATATAGCCTTCTTCCTTGATGTAACAACCAGCATGCTTCCTTTGTATGCTATTTATTATTGTGTAAGTTGCGGAGTACATTCGTACTCACGTTGCAATTCTTTTCAGGTGAGGATAACGACGAAGATGGTTGTATCTACTATTATCCGCCGAGGGTGGCGAGGATAATGTGTAGTTGAAGTTAGCTCTGATCCCCAGTCGGTTGCCTGTGCATGGTTTGGCACCATGGTTCTTACTTTTGTGTTTATATTCCGCTGCAAATCTTTTGTGGTCACTTTGTGATGAATTAGGGTGTGAACCTCTATGTAGTATCTATAACCCTGTCTACTCGTCTATCATTTTAGAGTACTGTGATGTTTTATCAATTTGCTTGCGAATGAAAGGGTAAGTCGCTTGGGGACTAGCTGAACATGAGTATGAGTGTGTA
The DNA here is from genome assembly GCA_003991445.1 of Oryza meyeriana var. granulata. Lineage (NCBI taxonomy): Eukaryota > Viridiplantae > Streptophyta > Magnoliopsida > Poales > Poaceae > Oryza > Oryza meyeriana. The sequence continues at coordinate 8,051 of RYFJ01001966.1, forward strand.
TAATTGAGATGGTTGGGGGAAGGTAGCTATTGTGGTTCGAGTCCTCTGGGGTACGTATCGTGTTTGGTCGCCACATGAGTGGTTTGACGGAGCGTATGACGGGGAGGACTGGCAAAGCTACTCCTTATGATTATCCTCTTTTGTACACTTCTCCTCGGCATTTTGGATTTGTATTGTGAGTGGGTAAAGATTATGGCAGTCCTGCTGATGAGGGATGGATGGTTACCGTACTTATTTGCTTTCATTTGAGACCCCAATCCATCTAGATAGTTCGCGTTGCCGTAATAGTTACTCTTCATAATACACTTCTGGGGTGCCCACAAAACGTACCGACTTAACGAGTGGGACATAATCGGATCAACTCGTATCGTTCCTTGTGCCCTCTCCTCTTGTCTTTTGGGGAGATAGGCAAGGATCACCTCGGCGTGTGCCACGAATATCAACTCGCGGGAGCGTCGGCGTCGTCCGAGCTTGACGACAGACACTCAAGGGACTGCCTGCGTGTGTACTATCCGAAGTTCTTCAGAAGCCACGAGTTGAGGTTCATCGAGCTCTTGTCACCTGCTTGTGGCGCTTCGATTGTTTTTTCCATCGTATTGATTACAGAATACTGGAAAATATGTTCCAGAATCAACTATTTGCATCGAAAATAAAAACTATTTGCATCGGATTCCAATTATTTCCATCAAAATAAACCTATTCGCATCGAAATCACCATTTACAATCGTAAATAAACCTATTTGCATCGATTCAATTATTTTCATCAAAAATAAACCTATTCGCATCGAAATCACTATTTGCATCATAAAATAAACCTATTTGCATAGGATTCAATTTTTTTCCATCAAAATTAACCTATATTGCATTGAGTTCAATTATTTGTATCAAAATTAATTATTTGTATTGAAATTAACCAATTTGCATTGAAATTAACCTATTTGCATCGAAATCAACCATTTTGCATCGAAATAAACCTATTTGCATCGAAATGAACTATTATCATCGAAATTCACCTATTTGCATCGGATTCAATTATTTGCAACAAAATTAACCTATTTTGCATCGAAATGTGGCGGAAAATGCCAGTAATATTAACAAAAATGCCGGTAGTACTAATAGTAGTAGTAGTACTACATTTTACAGTATATATGTGTACCATGATAAATTTAAGTTAGTAGTATGCCAATACTTTCGCAAAATGAACAATCTAATCTACAAAGGTATTCGTAAAATCCGTATAACATCTCCAAATCAATTTAATTTACAACACATATACATCTCCAAATTTTCAACCTCGCAAAATAAACAATCTAATTTACTACTAAACATATATACATCTCCAAATCAAAATTTCCCTGCATAAAAAATCAGAGGCATGCATTTACAGCTTCAGAATAAATTTCCCTACTAAACATATTGCCACAAAATCAAAATTTCCCTACATAAAAATCCAGAGGCATGCATTTGTTAACTAGCTAGCTATATAGCTACTAGTTAGCTGAAACGATATACAATATACACATAAAAATAAATTCCCCTGCCTTCTTGAAACACATATGCATGTATGCTAAAATCCAACATAGCCGACAGTGATAATGTAACCTCGCTGAGCATGTATGCTAAAATCCAACTAAAGTACAGACAATGAACTTTTGCTACAATTATAATCCTCCTACTACTGCTCTACAAGCATATATGTGCAAGTTGCTCCACTGTACATCTAATTACATACATGATCTGCTCAGGTGACCAACTACAGCTAATTAGTGTTAATTGCTTTGCTGCACGAAATGCTGTGGGCTCTGAGTATGCACACCGACAGACGAGAGACGACAGGAAGTTTCTTTCCAGCTACTACTACTGTACTAAATCTTGCCCAGACGTTGTATGCTAAAATCCAACTAGTATATATGTGTATCATGACACGGTCGCTGGCAGGCGCAGGCGAGTTCTCTAGCGGCGGTGAAATTTGGCAGCCTAGTGACGCTAAGATTTCGTAGGCTCCGGGACTTAAAAAGTTTTCGATCCACACGTTTTCTCTTATAGGGGAAAAGTTATCTCTAGCGGTCCACTTAAGTGGCTGCTAGAGAACATACTCTTCACTAGCGGGTATTTATGTCGGCCGCCAAGGAAACCTGTCTAGGCCCATCTGTCAATAACACATAGGGGCCTCTCTCACTCTAGCGGATGCTTATGTGGGCCGCAGAGAAATCTAGTCTGGGCCCACCTTTCAGTGAGATGTAGGTGCCTCTGTTTCACTGACAAAAGAGCCCAACACATCAGTTCGAGTGAATATTCCCTCGGGATATCCTTTTCCAGAGATTAAAAATTATTTACGAAATTTCAGAAATCCAATTAAACTTCAAAAATTCATATATAGCAATCCATAGGTCCATTTGACTCCGTTCAACTTTCATATTTTTTTCTAAAATTCACCCCGCTCAACCAGTAATTGTAATTCCCCAATATTTTTAACTTTTTAAATATTTACGAACATAATCATCTCTGGCGGCCACTTATGTGGCCTACAAGAGTAATCTTTGTCTGGGCCCACCTGTAAGTGACACAGTGACCTCTGTCTCACTGCCAACTTCCATAATTTTTCAAAAATTGACTCCGCTCACCGATACTTGTTTTTTGAGACATGATCTTTTCATCTACCCTTTGAGACATGACATCATGAACACACTGGTTCATATACATATACTACTCCTATATGCACTGATGTACACCACTCACATCTATGGAACCCACAAAGCATACATGTAGGATTTGACAAATTTATTTTAAGTTCATCTAATGCAAATTTACAAACTTCATGACGTAATGAGCAAATATTGTATAATTTTGGTACAAAAAATGAGGATATGCTACACACAGATATTATATTAGCCTCTCACAAGTCTTCCTACTCCATTCTCGCATAGACGGCATCAGAGATTCACCAATGGTAGCTTCTACGATCTTAATTTTGTTTCGAAAATCCGTGAATAAAGGCATGGTAGCGTACTGATTGTATTCTTCAACATCTTCGACGCCATCAACTCTCAAGATTGTCGGTTTTTCCTTCTAGCGCTATGTGTTTCTTCAAATTCGCTGGGTCCATTACATAGAAAATCTGAGCGACCCGATCAGCAAGTACCCATGGGTTGTCCTTGTGGCCTACGTTGCCGAGGTCAATAACTGTCAGCCCGAAGTTGTCCACGAACATGCCAGTTGGGTGTTTAACCCATTGGCACCAAAATAATGGGATCTGTATATTGAGTCTGTAGTCAAGTTTTTAGATCTCTTCTATGAACCCATAGTATGTGATCTTTTGTCCCTTTGTGTCGACTGCCTCTACTCGAACGCCGTTGTTTTGGGATACACTATTTTTGTCCTTAGCTTTGGTATAAAACGTGTACCCATTAATGTCATATGCTTGCTACGAGGTGTATAAACTTGATGGGCCACCAACCAACTTATTCATTGTTTTTCCTCCATGGTTTCTCCATAAGGTAAGTTTTGGTCTTTTAACCAATCGGTGAAGTGACATTTGTGCTTCTTCATGATCCACAATTCTGAGCGGCCGGCATTTCGAGCTCTTATTTGATTCATATACTGCTCTATGTATGGCTCTACTATCACGAGCTATTGCAGGACACTGTAAATGAGCATCTAGCACTGTTTTGTAATCATGATCGATTATTCTTTTTTTTTCCTTTGTCCCCCTTCCAGATAATCTCCCCTCATGTCGAGACACTGGTAACCAATTGCTTTCCCATCTTGTAAGTAATCTATGCAACACTCTACGACTTCTTCTGTCGTGTATCCCTCTATCATTGGACCCTTGGGGTAAGCACAGTTCCGTACGTATCCCTTTAGAATGGACATGTACCGCTCGTACGGCCAAATCTAATGTAAGTATAGCAGACCAAATGTAATTATCTGTGGCATGATGTGAACCATGAGATGTACCATCATATCAAAAAAGACGAAGGCAAGCACATTTCTAGCTGGCACATAGTCTCTATCATAAATATACGAAGAGGACCTAACTTTTCAGGATCAATGACCTTTTGTGAAATGGCATTAAAGAAATAATACATCCTTGTGATGACCACCTTTACATGAACTGGTTTGATTGCTTTGATTGCAATAGCAAGAAACACTGTCAGCATCACATGGCAATCGTGAGAATTATAGTCGTACATCAACAAATCTTTCATCGAGACTAGTTACTTAATGTTTGACGAGAAACCTGTAGGTACTCTCACCCCATGTAGACTTTTGCATAATGTTTTTTCTCCTCTTCTGTCAAGGTGAAGCTAGACGGGGGAAGATAGGATTTGCCATTACTTAGGTCTACGGGATGAAGCTTTTTCTGATATTCATATCAACCAGATCATTACGTGACTTCAGCCCATCCTTTGTTTTGCTGGGTATGTCAACTAAGAGCCCAATGGTGCTATCGAACACATTTTTCTCTAGGTGCATGATATCGATGGCATGGCGAACCTTCAAATCCTTCCAGTACGGCAAGTACTTAAAGAAGATAGAGTGCTTCTTGAATGGCATGTCGGGTTTGTCGATACCCGTTGTTCTCTTCTTTCGCTTTGTTTCCTTTTTGTGCATCTTTCCAAAAATGACCTTGATGTTTTCCATCACCTCGAACACCCATTTGCCATCACGAGAAGTAGGTGAGGCTTCATTCTCATCGATGTTGTCAAAATATCTGGCCTTCATACGGTATTTGTGATTTGTCCTTAAGAACCATCGGTGTCGCATATGCACTAACTTCTTAGATCCAGGAAGGTACCTCTATACTGTTCCATCACAGAATATAACACACCCTGTCTTCTCTTTGATCTGGCTAGATAGAGAAAACATCGCCGGATAGTCGTTGATCATTACAAAAATAATGGCTCTAAGGGTGAAGTACTGCCGTAAGAATTCATCCCATACTCGAAACCCCTTGTTCCATAGTCCACCATATTCTCCATCAACGGTTCAAAAAACACATCTATTTCGATACCAGATTGTTTAGGGCCTTGTATAAGGATGAACAATAAAACATATTTTCGTTTATGACATAGCCATGTTAAAAGGTTGTACATGGTTAGAAGAACTGGCCAAGTGTTATATGAACAGCTCAAGTCACCGAAAGGATTCATGCCTCTGTACTCAGTGCAAACCTTATATTTCTTAGATCCTCTGCAAATTCTAGGTGTATTGCATCAAAAATTTTCCACTATCGAGCATCGGCTGGGTGATGAAGCTTCCCATCCCTCTTACGCTTTTCATGATGCCAACGCATCAGTTCAGTGTCTCTAGGGTTTGAGAACAAACGCTTCAAGTGACCTTTGGGTGACAAGTACCATATCACCAAGTGAGAAATCTTCTTCTTACTTTGCTCCATTGAAGTAGAGCTATCTTCTTGACCAATAGCATCAACCTCCGGAGACTGCTTATTAGTTTTGTACCGACTATTTTTGCACGTTGGGCACCTATCCAACATTGCGTGCTCTTTACGGTACAGAATGCAGTGATTGACACAAGCGTGTATCCTTTCCACAACCAGTGACAATGGGTAGAAAGCCTCTTCGCGTGGTATGCGTTGGTTGGTAGGGAGTTAGGGTTCAGCAACAACCTCTTCAAGAAACCCAACAGATCGTTGAAACTACTGTCAAACCAACTGTTCTTGGCCTTCAATCTCAGAAGTTCAAGCACTAAACACAATAATGTAAACTCCTTGCCACAACCCTTTGATTCATCGTACAAAGGTTCTTTAGCTGCCTTCTGTAACTTCTCGAAATTATCTAAATCTCTCACAGACCCTAATAGCACTTCCAGTTCCGTGTGTCGCAGCATCTCCTCTAAATCAAAATCATTATCACCAGAGCCATCAATACCATCCATCACAACATGATCATCCTCTAAATCGAAATCACGGTGATCAGATTCATCTACTATAACACAGCGACTACCATATATGAAACCTTGATAGCGATCCTCTTGGTGTTCGGCTCCTTCAATGCCGGTTCTCTCAGATACATTTTCTCCGCTATAATAAGACCAAGTTGTGTAGTTCTTAACAAATCCACACGTCCCCAAGTGCGGTTTAATTATATCTAAGCAAGCCCATACTTTTTAGTTTTTGCAGTCAACACACGGACAATAGATTTCCTTGATCTTCCTATCCACAGCATACGCCTTGGCAGCATCAATGAATTTAGAAACTCCCGTAATATATGACGTATGAAATCTTAGTGTATTGTACATCCATGACCTTGCCATCTACAAATTCAGTCAAAATTTTATAAATATGCCTCCGTAAAATTCAGTTCGGATACGGTACAAATTATCATATTTGCATTGAAATGCATCCAAATAAAGAAATATCCAAACATTAACTGTATTTCATACAATTATCCAAAAATTCCATACAAAGTAATCAAGCTCAATTAATTTATCATAAATAAAAAATCCAGATTCACCAAAAATTCTATACAATATAGGATAAAAAATATCCAGATCCAAGTAATCAAATCTAGATCTACAAAAAAAATATTAAGACACATACTAGCTAGCTAGTGTTTCTTTCTCTTCCAAACTAGATCCAATCTAAGTAACTTAATATACATAAAAACTACCATATCTAGCTAAACAATCATCATCGATGAATGAGTAAACACCATTGCTCTAAGATTGCATAAAACATTTGGACCAAATTAAGCTCTAAGGTGCCAATTAAAAATTATAGATCTAGGTTACATAAGAACATGTACACTATGCATGATTATAAAATTCACTAGATTAAAAACATAAATTTAAAAGTAAACTACATAAAAAAGGTAGGAGAATAAGGATCTAATCTTAGAAACCAAAATCCACTAAAGATTTCAAGTTCAAAACCTCCTCCCCCTATATTTTTGCTTCTATAAGAGAGAGAAATCTCAGGCTCCAATGAACAAGACTGAGGAAGAAGATGTCATATAAATAGGGTTTTCGCTGATGGTCCACTTATGTGGCTGCTTGCCACGCCAGTAAGGGTTAGTGGCCACTTAAGCAGACCACCAGCGAAAACCCTCTCCATTTTCGCTGGCGGTCCACATTACACGCCGCCGATGTTAAAGCTAGACGGCTTGTAACGTGGCTCGCCTGTGAAAATGATGCACTCTTCACAGACGGGCCACAATAGCGACCGCCAGCGATAATATATTTTCGCTGACAATCGTAGCCCATCCTCCCGGTGGCCTATTTATCGCAAACGGCCGCTCTTTTGGCCTGCCTGTATTTTGAAACAACTAACCCACGAAAAATCAGTTTTATAACAGTGGTCTCGTGCGGCACCAAAGCCATCTCTTCACCGTCCCGAAGCAGGCCATCCTCGACGGGCAAATCCGTCCCTCGGCGAACCTGATCCCAGAATGGATCCCCACGCTGCCTCCGACATCCAGAAGAAGTGACCTGGGACAAACGACACTCATGGCCACCAGCAGACCGGGGCAGTGCACCAGCGAGATGCAGTCAAATGCAGGTAACTATTCATTGATTGGTTGATTTGCATGGTTCAGCCTTGATGCTACCCTTTGTGTGCTTGCTAAAATTCCTGCAACTCAACAACGGAGGATTCAATCTTCCTCCACCACCTAGGACACTGCCCCAACCGACTCCGCCACCGAGGTAATCGGCTTGCACTTTATCCTACTCCTTTCTCATCCGATCTCCTCTCCTCAGATAATATAGTTTCTTGTTTTGTTTAACTTTATCTGGGCAGGATTTGACTTCGAAGAGTAACAGTGTTCTCATATTTGACAGAGGTACAAGACTTCTAATTCTTATACATGTTGCTTGTAGTCAATCGATCTGATGCATTTTTATATCTGAAAATTGATTTTGCCTATGGATTGAACTGAACTCTCAAATTGGTTTTGCTATGATGAACTAAACTGAAACCCGAAATTGATTTTTCTTGATGGACTGAGCCGAACTCTTAAAATTGATTTTGCCTGATGGACTGAGCTGAACTCTGAAAATTGATTTTGCGTGATGGATTGAACTGAACTCTCAAATTGGTTTTGCTATGATGAACTAAATTGAAATGCTTGCCTGTTAAATTATCTGAAGAAACCTCTGAAGTAGTGGCCCATAAATCTTGTTCACTTCACGGCAACAACAGAACAGGAACACAATCCTCTGTCAGTTTCTTCACCCTATTTCTGTCCTAAATCCAACGTTTTTCGCTTCTATTGCTAAATTTCTAATCATGGTTTATACTGGGTACCCCAAACAGCAACAAGTTCACCCATGTTCAGTTCAATCAGACACTGAAAATCTGAAATTAGTTACTTGATGAGCAGCATGCCCCTGTAGACGTGCACGTGCCTCATGGTGATGTTGCAGTCTAGGTCCAAAGGCATCTTCTTGCCCTTCCACTCTGCAGGCAAAACACAGTTCAATGCATCCCTTACGTAATTCAGTAATCAAACTCAGATCAAGTGAGAATGTTTCTGAATAAACCTAGCGACCATTTGACGCCCAGGTCGAACCGTCGAAGCCTTCGTTCTGTTAAAGCATGAAATGTGTCAAAATGTTGCCCTTTGCTTCTGACAAACCTTTGGATACTATTCTTATCTTGTAACTCACATGGTAAATCTGAAAATGGTTTCTGGGTAACAGCAAAATCAGCGTAATAGTGTTCAGTGCGTGTGCAGCAGTTTAGTGTCTGTTTCTGAGATTAGTGCAATAGAATAATTGGAATCCTGTGAATTTTTGGATTCTCTTAATCAAATATGCAGTCGCAATATATTGTTTTTACTGCAAGTGCTTTTGATATCATAAATTTCTCCATTTATATATTGTACTGTCATGCTTTTGATTTATGTGCGCTTCCATTTGTACAGTTCTTCAAGGATCAACACTACTTCATAAAGAATAAGGAAAGTATTTCAGGTAAAAAGTATTTTCAGGTAAACATCACAACATACAGTTTGAAACCAAATTTGGTCATAAACTTGAACCTGTTTTAACTCTGATGAAAATATGACCACACATCTGATCTTCTTCTTCGAAATAATGTCTGCACTTCAGGAACTAGCAAATGTGCGCTTTAATGCTGTATTGTAATTGTCATTGTAAAATGGGAAATACTTGTGTTCACTATAGAAAACTTGAAACTATTATGGGTGCAGGATGTGCATATCCAATGAATATATACCATTTTTCTTGTGAGCTCACCTTAAATAAGTTGCCTTAACAGAATTAAGTTAATTTGCGTGCCATATAAAAGGAGAGAAGACGGTTGTGTTCGGAGGGGATTTCAAGCAGGTCCTCTCCGTCGTTAGGAAGCGCACTAGGTCTCAGATAATGGATGCAACTTTGTGTAGGTCCTATCTTTGGGACTGTATGGTTCAGTTAAAGCTTGTTTGCAATATGAAAACGCAAAATGATGCATGGTTTGCGGAATACCTCCTTCGAGTTGGGAATGGCACCGAGGAGGTCAACAATGAAGGACACATACACTTGCCTTCGAATATTTGCGTGCCATATAAAGGGAAGGAATCTAATCTTGATGAGCTAATCGATACCGTGTTCCCCAACCTAAATGATAACCTTACAAACGCAAACTATATCACTTCTAGGGCCATACTGTCCACTCGGAACGAGTTTGTCGATACAATAAACATGAAGATGATCGGGCGGTTTTGTGGGGAGGTTATGACATATCATAGCTTTCACCGAGCTGAGGATGACCCCCATAATTATTACTCTCCCGAATTCTTGAACTCTTTAACTCCCAACGGGCTACCTCCGCACATGCTTAAGCTGAAGATAAATTGCCCCGCCATACTATTGAGGAACATTGACTCAACCAACGGACTTTGCAATGGGACAAGGCTGGTGGTCCATGGGTTCGGAAGAACTGTTATTGACGTAGAGGTCGTGGGTTCAGAAGAAATGCTATTGACGTAGAGGTTGTGGTAAGGCAGCATGTTGGGAAGAGGGTTTTCCTTCCTCGGATACCACTATGCCCTTCGGATGATTAGATGTTTCCGTTTTGCTTTAAGAGGAAGCAGTTTCTGGTCAGACTAAGCTTCGCATTGACAATCAACAAGGCACAGGAGCAGACCATTCCGAATGCAGGCGTCTACCTACCAGAGCCAGTGTTTTCTCATGGCCAACTGTACATTGCGTTGTCTAGAGCAACCGCTAGAACAAACATCAAGATTCTCAGTGCTAGACAAAGAGAAGAAAAATAAGAAATAGTCTAAACAGGCTGGAACGTACACAAAGAATATTGTGTACAAGGAGGTCCTCACAACATAGATGAGGTATATGTAACTAATTAACCAACCACATTATGCTTGCTTATGTCCCATTCTTTTTGTAATTATTATATTTCATATCTAACATTTCGTTTTTTTTCTTGGACAGGATTAAACATCACTTTGAGTGGTTTTGGAATGGACAATATATATCATTACATGTGTCGGAGAATGGACCTCCAACCGCGGGGGTCTGGGAACCCCCCCTTTGAGGTTCGCCAGGGGAGTTGTTCACAGGACGGCTTGCGGCGTCGGAGGGAATGGCACGCAAGGGAGACAGGAGGAGTAGACAGGTTCGGACCGCGCGGAGGCGTAATACCCTACTCCTGTGTGTGTTTTTCTGTGGGAGATGAATGTGAGTTGCTTACAAGGAGTCCTTCTGCCTGGGAAGCTCTACCGGAAGCCCGGCTCCTCCCAGACTCAGAAGCTCGGACTTGAAGAAGAAGAAGCCTAACTCAAGCTGTGGCTGAAGACCCAAACCTCTCAAAAGCTGTCTAGCCCAGCCGAGATCCCTTTGCTGTAGGCCCGGATCCTCCTTTTATCGATCAAGGGGAGTCCACAGTGCCCAGTACATGGAGAGAGATTTTAGGTATGCTACGTCTTGTCGTGCCCGTCCGCGCCCGGCCGTCTGCCGTCGTCGCCTCTCTCGGCGGCCGCGGTCGGCTAGACCGTGAAGATGCTGTCGGCTCGACGCGCCTGGTCGTCGCCTCCCTCGGTAGCTACGACGGTGCACGCCGTCACTGCCAGGCCGTGGAAAACCGAAGCCCTCTGACTCCATTGGGAGCAGGCCGACAGGGGGGTCATAATGACGGCACACGCACATCCGACTAGGAGACAGGCGGGAGGCGCACCGTCGCCTCACCATTAATACGGGTAGTTGGGGAGCTAATCCGCTCAAGCCAGCCTCGTGCCCGGGGCGAAGAGCTCATCGAGCCCTCTGCGCGCACGAGGCACCGAGACTGTGGGTCCCGGGCCCGGGGGCGGCACCCGGGGTTGGTGCACCTGGGCCCGGGCAGCGCCCAAGCCCCAAGCACTTAACGGGGTAACCAGTAGTAGCCGGCCGCCACTTGTGCAGAATATGGGCCCCGGAGGAGCTGATGAGGCCGAAGATCCATGCGTCCCTGGAGAATGTGGGACCCCATTCCCGTTTCGCCGACAACATGTATGTGTTTTTAACTTTTATCTTTTAGTTTCTATTAATGATATACATGTGATGGAGAGGATGGCTGTTACGCAATTTAGCGAACTTGTGATGAACTTTACTTTCTAATGTTAATTGATCAAGTTTTCTGGTTGAAGCTGAAACACAAATTACCTGTTAACTTTGGAGATAAAATTTTGTCATTCATTTATAGCTTTGCAACTGACAAATGTCTTGACCTTGATTTTCTTTGATGTTCTCTAATTTTGTCCTTAAAGGAAATTGAGGGAACAGTGGACTCCATTGTTGCTTTCAAGTGTGAAGTTCCAGCTAATCAAAGGAAATTGTCAGCGAGTTCCTTCTGGTGGCTACTGATCGAATGCTCAGCAGGTAAGCTGATTATTCTCTCGAAATTTTCCCTTGCTTTATGAAACGGGCGCCATGTTCTGTAAAATGTGTCAGGCAAAAGAGACTACTAATCACATCCTGTTTAAATACCCCATTACTACTTTGAAACGGTGTGTTGTTATAGATACTTTAGGGCAGTCAGGTATGCATAGAGATTTCTGGGGTGTTTGAACATCTTGAAAAACAAATGTAAATCCAGTCTTCTGATAGTTGTGATGGTTGGGCTGTGCTGGACTTTATGATTGACTAGGAATGACTTGGTTTTCATAAATAACTTGATTAAATCTCCAATGCATGTGCTATACAAAGCCTTATCCCTTCTGTAACGCTGGAGGTTGCTTTAAAAAGGAGAAGACCGTGCCACTCTTCATAGATGGAGAGGAAAACTGATGGAGTGCTTTTGAACTCAGGCTATTTGTTTCTGATGGCTTCGATTTAGTTGAGTCTGATGGTGGGATGTGTTCGAGTTTATGTATCTAGGGGTTGATTAGCAAGCTGGAGTCCCCAACATTTTATTTTCTGTGTAATATCGTTGCGTTTCCCCGTTTTTCCCTTTTGAACATCTGTAAGGCTTGTTTTAGCTTTCTCAAAAAAAGTTGGGTAAGGAAATTTACCTGATCTCTAAAACATATGTATACCCTGCTTCCTGTGATTTGTTCGTCCTATAGGAGGTAAGATGCACTGTGAGTGAGAAAAAAAAGTGAAGAGGTGTACAGGTAATGTGTATGCATTGGATTGCTGTTAGTAAAAAAAAATAGTTTATTTTGATCTTGCTTGTTTGAGCTCAAGAACTTTTTTTTCTTTCTCTGTTGGAATGGCAATCACCCCATGATGAATGAATATTGCACTTTTTTTAGCTTCCTTTTTACCTAAACTCAGACAATGTTATTTTGATAATTTATTTATTAAATATTATGCCACACATCAAGATGTTTTTTTCTTCTTCTGTGATTTATCTAGCAAGATAGAACTACGTAATTTAGCACCACAAGTCCGCAAGTTTGTATGGTATATATTGTGGGAAAAGATAATAAACTTTGTGCTTATATGTTTACTATGACTTATAATATGTAATATGGCTAATTATTTTTTTTGTATGGCACGTCTATATCAAGATCCGTACTATCATAGCTGCACATGTCCGAGTCCCACACATGTTTTTATTGCTACCGGTGAATATTTGGAGCGCGCTCATTTCACGCAAGCCGGACAGACCTTATTTCATGTATATATCTTCTGCCTTAAGATTTTTATTTTTTGACGATCATCGTATTTGGATATATTTTATACAGTCCTTATTATGTCGTGAATCCTGCTTGTAGATATATAACGGTGGGTAGCTATTAGTATTTGTAAGCCAGTGAAACACGACTAAAATAAGGCAGTAAAATATCATGGTTTTAATTATTATAAACTAATAAGAAAGTATGAGAACCCGAATTAATCATGTATGAATAGTAACTCAACATAGGGCATTAATCATGCTTTTTTAATGCATGTGGAGAGCGTGGACTTATTTATATAATATATATGCCCTATGCATGTGTAGGTTTATATTATTGTGACACTCATTTAATCGACCGGACGATCACCGTGCCGGAATATGTTTTATACGGCATGTTTTTTTATCCTACCATACCCTACCATATCATTTAGTTCATTTACAGATATATCGTGACTGCTAAGCACACGTTGTAAAATGCATGTAGAAAAATATTGGTTTGTGTAACTCGTGCTATTTTCGGTGGAAATGAAGTTAAAGACATACTCCCAGAAGTAGTGTGTGAATACGTAAAGCGTATCAATATTTAGAGATGCAACGTGTTCTTTTTTAGAGTACCAAGAATTATTACTTTTAACAATGAATTTTGTTGCTAAAGTATTACTTAGACGTGTAGGCTTTCAAACATTGATATTTGAGTAGACTTTTAAACTTTGTTATCTGTTGATCACCTCAAGATAATTATGTGCCATTCTATTACATCTATATTACATTTTTTTCACCGTTCGTGCTACTAATATGTGAAAACCATAATAATGGGATATAGCTATTGTTTGTGCTAAAATGATGTTTACGTTTACAACGAAAGTATAACTAAATCTTTTTTGACATCATCCCGCCCATTAAGATTTGGAGTTAATACATTTATTTTCCATTGTAACGCATGGACACCCAAATAGTATAATAATAGTTTTCATGACAGTGCTACATGCTACAGAGAAAAATCAGCAACATCTTCACCGTTCCTACTTCAAGCCAGCCAGAGACTAATGACACTAATGTAAGTTTACTAATTAAATTTCTGATATCTGAACACAATAGTTCTTGCAGCAGTAGAAATCATGGTGCAGTGGATCAACAAACAAGAGACAACATAGAAACATGAAGATCGGTTGAGAAGCGACAAGCCCGCGCTCTTCACCGAGCTAGCCAAATGCCTGAATCTCGTTGACAAGATTGATCAATCTAAAGAAGTAGGTTTGTGCTAGTGCTTGTCTAGCTGTAGAAGTGCTAGTGCGTGAAGCCAAAACATGAAATGTTTGCATGCATAATGTGGTCTCTAGGTAATGTTGTTTGAATTGCTGGGTCGTTGGCTTATAGTTATTTCAATATACTCCCTTCATTTTTTTTGTTTGAATATTTAGAGATAGAGGAAGTACTTATACTCCCCTCATAGTGGTTCGATGAACTTATGTGATGTTTAAATTGTTCATATATCTTTATGTGGGGCAGGTGGGATATGTGTAACTTTTTAGTTGTCAAAAAGGCAGTGCCATATTATTTGCTAATAAACTTTGTTAGAAATTAGCACTTTCCTAATAGTATAACTAGTGGAAATATTACTGATGAAGAAATGCTACAGTACATAGGGAAAATAAACGACCTTTGGAGAGTTATATTAAGGATACTTCTGACTTGTGCACTATATGTATGTCAAGATTTGTGATGTGAGCAATGGTTGTATCACACTTTTTGACCAGTGTATATACATCCATTGCTCATAGAATGTTATATATTTAGCAAGATCAATGTTTAAAATACTAGAATTGACTATGGTTTTCAACAAATTTCATTCATTCTCTTCTAGATTAATAAATAGTCGACTGATTGCTATTGTCACATGTCAATAACTAAGAAGTACGGTAATATTTAGTTGCGCTTGGTTTGTATTAATTTATTAACACAGTCGCATGTGTTAATTTATTAACACAGGTGGCTCACGAAATCATAGGTGGCCCGAAAATCTAGCCGCCTGTGTAGTAAGGGGTGCATATGAAAATGGTTGTTTTTTTTTTTTAGTAGCGAAAGTTTGGCACTAAATTTGATCGCCTGTCTTAAGCTTGGCACTAAATCTGGTCACCTGTCTTAATCAACCTCAGTATATGAATGAGCAAGTTATTTCAGTTATTTGACTAATCTTAATGTTATCACCGCCTATGGTATTTCCATAATGATAGCTATATAAAAGTTTCAGAATTTAACAAAATAATGCATATTTTATTGCATGCCTATCATTTTCTGTTTATAATACTAAAATGCTACGACACTTCTCGCTAGAATTATCAAGATTCTAAGATTCTACCGAAGACAGCCTAGAATAGGGATCGTCCCACTAAATCTAGCATCCCAAAAATAAAATCTTAATACTTATAAGACTGGTTGACATTACGACAACCTTTATTTAACCAAGTAGAATTAAAAAAAATTCAAATTCAGCATGCATAAACTGATTGGTCAGAAGTCTGACTGCGCGCTCGCGCAGTTGGCGACCCGTATCTCTTTGGCTGCGTCCTATATCAATAGACGCCCACGAGGACCAATGCCAGCCCACAGCTAGCGCCACATCTTGTTTATATGTACTAACGTAAAATACTATACAGCCAGCCAATCAATCTTCAGTATGCCTTCGCCGACCCACCCGAACAAACTCAAACTCAACGGGTTGATCTGAAACCCAACATAACCTGCTTAAAACCACCATGCAGTCTTCCCTGATCAACAGTCCCTTCTTGATAGTCAGATTTCAGACTACTACTTGACCCAACAATGGCAACAGGCCGACAATGCTGCTTTCCCGTCGTGAAGCGATAAATCAGCTTGATCTCACTTAGATCATAGTCTCTTCAGTTTGAGTGGTAGACTCAATATTCTTAGTGGTGTTCAAGTCTGCATCTTCAATCTCTTCATTCTGCAACTGACCATCTAGAACTTCATGTGCATCATCAGAGGGGCACTTGTCAGCTGGATTCTTTGGATTCATATGGCAGAAGCACTCAGGCCATGAGTTGGTATAGAAAGACTCTGGGTGAATGCGCTTGTGTGGACCACCAAAGTGCGCGTTGAACATGACTTGCCTGACTCGGTCATCGAAACCGGTTACATGGCCTTCCTCCCTGTCCATGAATATTGGAGCAAGGGCCTTCCTGTTTGGTGTAACTGTGGTCCGGAAGCCATAGTAGAGGCGGTGGCCCATGAGGTTGTTTGCAAAGTTGCTTGGACCATCGTATGTGGGCATGAAAATATCTGACATGAGGCAGACCATATAATCTACTGCTGATCCAGCCAAGCCTCGAGCGTTTTCTTCCAGCTTTTCAGGTCCAACTGAACTGTGGTTATCTAGGCAAGGAAACATTGCCCTAAATGGACTCATGAATCGATCACCACCAAATATCTCACCAGATGCAAGATAGATGCGGGTTGAATTGGTGAAACCAATTGCACGAAGGATAAGGCCGACCTACATAACAACAACAAAAGATCAGATTGTCACCAGCATCAAAATGCAACTCTCTATTTATTCATCAGCGACTGTCAAATACATATTTTCTGTCTGTTAAAATTTTTGGAGTATTTTCGTTTCTGCTAGTTTTTTCTTTCCCAGTTCACACAATTTACGCATAAAGGAAAATTTTCAGGCAAAAGTAGTTCTCATGAAAGAAAGAAAATGAGAGAAGCATAAATTATGTATTTAAATAGCTCTGTCAGTTCAATGCCAATGAACCAACACAAACTTCCAACTCCAGGCCCACAGATTCACTGTTCAGGACCATATACTCATATAGACCCTGATATCAAACCAAGTTAGTTTTAATGATCCATTTACAGGAAAACTTGACTTGTAAATCTAAAATCCTAACTCTACTGAATGTTATGATGTCCTATGGTTGAATTAAGTTCAATAGATCATCCAATATGATATGGAAACTAGGAGCAAAAATTCCTACCTCTTCTGGAGTTAAAGGGCACTTCCCTATGAGTCTTCTTTCCCTGTAAACAAGTTTTTTCTCTGCAAAATTTTGCTCGCGATATTTGATCAGAATTTCCTGTTCTTCTGGTGTAAATATGTCAATGCACCTGCAATACCATTTTAGAGATTAATATGCATATTGTATCATGTTATCAACCTGTTAATATATACATTTCTTTTATAAAATTCAGTCAAAAACATGCACAACACCAAATAGAAAGGAAGATCAACCAGAAAATATATTAAGTTGCCTGCACAGGTTATCAGCAATAGAAGAGAAAAAGATAGCTAACCGACAGCAGATTCATTTAAACATTAACTATAGTACTTTTTATTAAAATAATGAACAAAATATGCCAAAAAATACAAGTAAGACCTGATATAGAAAATAAAATAATTATGACAGCTTGGTTATCCAGCCACTGATCAATTTTCTGAACCTAAAATGAAATAGTAGGACAGAAATATTTGTGCATATGCTGCATACAATAATTTTTTACATTCAGTAAATGGAACTGGCTTACACTCAAGATAGCTAAAGCAAGTTACTGAATTAGATTCATAAGAACCAAGCAAGAAAGGAAAATTATATCAATCAAGCGATGTACAAACAGTTCATGTAAATATTCCATACCCAGCAAAAGCAAGCATGTCCATCTCAAATCGAAGATGAATTGACATAAAGTGGCCTTCAGACTGTAGCTT
The DNA here is from genome assembly GCA_003991445.1 of Oryza meyeriana var. granulata. Classification (NCBI taxonomy): domain Eukaryota; kingdom Viridiplantae; phylum Streptophyta; class Magnoliopsida; order Poales; family Poaceae; genus Oryza; species Oryza meyeriana. Next base: position 25,861 of record RYFJ01001966.1, read on the forward strand.
GTTCACAATCTCATTACTAATTTTCATGATATGTGGCTTAAATCGTAGTGCATGATAATTCACTCGGCATCTCAACCTCTGGAGCTCTGGATCATCAATATCTTCTGCTAAGCGGTGTGAGAAAGGAGTTAAATATATAGCCTCATACTTTTTCATTTCTTCCAAAGCAAATGTTGTGTACCAACTTAATGGGGCATCTCTAGGTGGACGAATCTGAAATAAATTTGAAATGTTGTGTCACAATAAGTTGCTGCTGAAAAATGTTTCAAAATTTATCTAAACTACACTAGAATTACATCCAAACCTGATGAGCTTTCAGCTTCTTGGTCTTCCCTTTTGACATAATCTTAGGCAAACTTGTAACAATATGAATATCATTTTTTAAAGTCTTCAAAAAATGGGCAACATCATAGATACCTGGAAAACCACTGGACATATATATAAATGCCAAAAGTAAATAAAACTATAACACACAAAATATTGACACAAACAGCATAACAATTATTGTTGGAGCATACAAAAAAAATCGACTTTTAGAGGATAACTAGAACGTTTTATTCTAAATTGATAAATAGTCTCATGATATATTCACATGAAATACTTCACTGAATCCAAGAGCTTGTTCACTTTGCTGCCATTCTTAACCTTTCCAAATTTTGGCATTACCAAAATTTGGCAAGGCAACAAACTAAACATATCATTAACAACACGACCTTACAAAATTTTGGTAATTTCAGAGCTTTCTACTCTCAAAACTTCTACCAAAATTTGGTAAGGTCATAAAAGAAACACCACTCATCCTTACCTTACCTTACCAAACTTTGGCATTGCCAAATTTTGGCATTACCAAAGTTTGGTAAGGTTTTTTTTGGCAACGAAGTGAACAAGCCCTAATTATTTAACACAGATAAGACCATTCAAAAGATGTGGGTTAGACATACAGATATGCACCAAGGAAATGTTATGCAACAGGAAAAACTTACTCGATGCTATAGGGTAATGTAAATCGTAATAGGCAGTTAGGCACAGCTGTAAATAGTTGCATCATACAACAAATAGAAAGCAATATTTAGGTGACAAGCGGCTATGATCAAAATATAAAGAAATTTTGGAACCATTTTTCCACGGACTAAAGTTCTCATCAGCCAAGGGAAGATGAAATACTCAAGAATAATGAAGTGGCTGTGAAATGCAATATGCACTAGACATCAAAAGGAAACAATAAATCAGGTATAAACCACATGTACCATATTAACCATTTCAGACAACAAGATACCTTTCATCCCGCCAGAAAGAATTTGTATCAAGCTCTGGTAGAACTAATGTAGCATTCATTATACGAGCTGCTACAACAGCATTACATATCTACAAAGAAAATAAAATGCATGTATCAGTTCTGCAAGAGCACATTGCTGCCTACGAAAAGTACAGAACTTTGATGACATAGCATGCCACCAATTACAATTTACATATAACCGAAAATAGTCATCTGAAACATACAGCGCTTCTTTGTTGATTCAATCCACCATTGCACCGAACACGCAAGTACCCATTAGTCTCAGATGGAGGGGCTATAAATTGAGACATTACACATCAGATTATCCACTTTGATATTATTCAATTAGTGTGCACAATAATATTTATAAATATTGCAAAGACAAGCATACGTGTCCAATAAGAACGTGGTGCAGAAGATGCTTGCCAACCATTTGAACCAGCAGTCGTCCACAACTTATTCACATCAACATCCTTGAATTATATGACAAAGTTAGTTTGATCAATTTGTCAACAAAAATGTGCACATCCATGTATAATTACATACGTAAGTACATTAGAAGATTTTATTAAAAATCTTAATTGTAAATAACCAAAGTTTTATTCATCACTCCCATGTAAACTCAAAAGAAAAGTATGAAAAAGAAGGAATTTTTATATTTTAATGGAATAGTAATAATCTCCCAATAGTCAATAGTCAATTGAACTTACTAGGACATAGAATTTGATCTGTGTGACTGTCAATGTATTTCTTGTGTACTTTCCAGTGCATTGATGCAATTTTCAAGGAAGCACACTGCACCCCGCAGAATGCAAAAAGTAACTTAGCACTGAAGCACAGAATAGCACATCATTCTTGGGTCAATTTACTTTCAAATTCTACTGTTCCATACAGATCACTTTGCTTTGAAATGACACATTAAATTTAAACCAAATTAGTCTGATTTTTCTTAGTCTGTTGTCTTAATGGAGGGGTAAGCATGGGGGCTGCTCCTAAGGAGAGGTAAAAAAAGAGGGCAATAATAATCCACTACTACCTAAGTATTCATCAAACAGTGCCTTAATTTGAAAGAATAAATTATGCTTGTGGTGCATGACCTTGCAAGGTGGATGCAATTCAATGCAACTTGTAAAACGCCAGAACCGGTACAACAACTTGCGCAGTGCATGAAAATCAAGTCCAAATAAATCCACATGAGCTAATTTGAGCATCTCAGTGCTGCCTAGGATGCCAACTATGCAAGGGTACATCCATGCCTGTGCACTTTGGGTTCTCAGAGCTTTTTGGCTCTAACCGGGATGCCAGCTGAGCGAGACTTACGATGTGATCCACCCTGGAAAAGATGGACTGAGTTGCCAGATTTGTTTTTCAGAAAAAAAAAACTTATTTTGTTTTCTCTATATTGTTCCCTATGTTCCATGATGCATTTCAATCGTGAGTTTGGCATCATTAGTGTTCTAAAAGTCTGCACTAGGCACCAAGTAGCTGCCATGCATTTTACAGTGCATTAGGGGTGTGTTTGGTTGCTTGTACATTGGATGGCCTGGCCCGTCCAACCGAGCCTGGCTCAGTTAAACTTGTTTCCAGCATGCACATTGATTTGTTTGGTTAACTGAGTCTGTTCGGCCAATCTCGCCAATGAAGTTGTTTGGTTGCATGCATATGCACTTTTCCTCGTGGAATATCTAGTTGGCATTCTAGACAACACTGAAATACTCTAGTTACCTAATGTAGACTGATTTTTTTGGCCTTGGTTAACACGCATCACGCAAATTGTTACACTAGTTTGAGCATTTTGTAAATTGTTAAACCAAATCGCACCAACCTTACAAGTTTGTGTACTATTTTATGCAAATTAATCTTTTCAAAAATTCGAAAATTCAATAATCTAAAACTATGATATCACAATAATTCTGTGTGCATGAACCAAGAATGACCTCAATGATTCATAAGACAGATTGGTCCAAAAATCATTTCCAACCAAACCAAACTAATAGCTGATGTTTTACCATCTATACTAGCATCAAATGCACAATTCTACTTAGTGCTCACACTCCACCATGTTGTCTACAACCAGTAGCAATTTTTACTCACAGTTAGACAAGTATTTTAGTTAGACTGCAGTCTGGGTTCCCATTGACGAATTGACCATGTTGCAATGATCCAAACATTCCAAAAGAACTCATAGTGCAGTTCAGAGTTACACAACATAAAAAAATTCAATGTAAAATTCATTCAGATATCAAGAAACCAAACAGGCAACCAATCAATTGGAATTGTTCACCATCACATCATCTGCTAGCAGTCTCTTATCTTTGCTCGACCTCAGCATGTAGGATAAATCTGAATATTGAATTTTTGCAGGTTTATAAAATTTATACATACTAAACTCATTATTTATTTCGGAATTTCAGAAGAACTGAAACATGTCGAATTTAACTGTAATGGACACCCATTCCCCAGGACACTAAATGTTTTCCATTTAGTTATACATATATGGATCTGTCTTGACACAAGTTTCAGCAATATTTGAAATTCTGCTGTGATATATCGCATAGGCCTTTCCTCTTGGCCGTTTTCTCATATCCAAATGTTATATTCTTGGCTTCATCCACCACTTTATAGCCCAGATGCTGACAGCCAAATGAGAAGTTTAATGCATTTACAGTTATGACGGATTTTTATTTATCCAACAAGTCCAAGACGATGAATGGTGGTGTACTGCATGTCAATGCACTATGCATTATTATAGTTGCAAATATACAATTCATGCATTTCTAGAAAACAACTAACATTATTAGGAGACATGACTACAGTAGCTTTCACTCAGGACATAATGATGACTGCCTGATACACGAAGGACATTTGGAGTTCGATGAGTTGAGAAACAATGGCAAAGAGCATCTAGCAATAATCAGTGATGAAAGGGTATCAAACAATAGAATAATTTATGTAATTCTTCTCATTGTAACGAATTAAGATATGTTATCATCTGAAAGGGTATCAAACAATATAATAATCAGCATGAACAAAAATTTCGAATACAAAGAAGTGACCAAACCTAATATCGAAATAGATGTTACCACAACCATGCAATTCAAGCATATATTGCCAAATTGGTACCACATTGCAGTATGCGACTATTTCGGAACAGCTAAATCTAAGCTATTCGATCCAATTTCAATTGGCAACGCCAATATCGGAGTTACCCTGTATAGTTCTATAAACGGTGTCGCCATCACAGCACCCACCCACGACCCACCACGTAGCACACAACATCAGCATTGCCTCAACGGAGCGCATAACGCAACCCTAAAAACAGCACCGAGGAAGAGCACCTCCCACCTACGCACCTGAACCCTGTAGCCGCCGTAGGGGCCTCCCACGAAGCCCGCCGAGGACGCGCAGAGCCAGACGGTGCCGGCGACGAGCACCGCCACCGCCACGCACATCCGCGGCGGCGACTTCCCCGCTCCTCCGCCGCGCCGGAGCCAGGCCTCCCCTCCCCTGCGCCAGGCGAGAGCACACGCCACGGTCCCCACCCATCAGACGCAGTGGTTCAAGGAAGGGCAACCAGGAAATGGGGGAGAGGGGCGGTACGGCCTGTGTGTGAGGTTCGTCGTACCTGCGCATTGGGGTTGGCGGTGGCGACGGACGGCGACGGCGATCGGGTGGGGGATTGGCGAGGCAGGATGCGGGGTTTGTCGGCGCGGAGGCAGGGGAGCAGGGGATTTATGGGGGGGGTTTATTAGTAGATCTGGGTCTGGCAGCGATGCGAGCGCTGCTCCGCTCGCCCGTGCATCTACAGTGCTGCAACGAACTTGGTGAATTTTTTTTATTTTTTTTCTCGTGATTTCTGATAAATCATGGGAACACACGAGGTATTCGATGGTTCGCCAATCTTTACATTGAGAATCTGATGAGTTTGATATCCTGATTCACACATTATTGATTTAGAACGTTGACGTATCATTGTCACTATGTGGCAATTTAAGCAGTAAATCATCAAATTTACCGGGATATATTGGGTTTTGGATCGTAAAGAAGTCCTTAGAAACAGTAAGAGGAAGTAATTGTTTTTTATAATTGAAATTTAGTGTTCCCAAAAAAAAGTTGTGTGCTAGTAAATATTCAGTTTCAGTTCCGTTTAGATTTTGCATGCTATATGAATAGAATATTTTTAAACAACAAATGTATTTTAATTGTTGTTTAAGGCTGCTATTTACTGGATTCCATTCAATGGGATGATAGCAGCTAGGTATACTCAAAGTTATAATCTCTGATACCTATGGGTATCAGGTGGTGCCAGCGTGGTATCAAGTGGTACCAGCCAATACTCATCGAGCGGCGACGACAGGGGCGGAGGTGTGGGCTTTGCGGTATGACGATGGCAGTGCAGACGGGGCTTCGACCTTCGAGCGGCTCTCGTCTGTCTCCTCTCTCCTGGGATGGAAATTCATGTCCTGACCCAGCTAGCGCACTGCAGCTAGCTACCTCACCCCATAGTCCACGCCACACTGCTTGCTGTTGACTGCTGCTGCTGCGAGAGCCAGGCAGAGAGGCACGATGCCATTGCCGAGCTCGTGGTTCCATAGGCTACGGCCGAAGAGAAGCACAGTGAGAGGACAAACCAATGTTGAAGCCTCGACAAGAAGCAGACAGGAAGCTGGCACCAACCTCCCATGGCGACTACGACGACGGGAGTGCCACCGCCATGCTTTCTGTCCCGAGCAGAGAACGATCTCTCCGACTCTCCCTCCGTGCCCCGCCACGGACAACCCCAACCCTGCTTCTCGCATAGCCCGTAGCCCAACGACACCGTCTTCTCCTCAGCAGCATGACACGCCGACAGGTGACAGGTTCGATGGGATGAAGGCGATGCCAGATCTCAAGCTGCGGCCAATTCTCACCAAACGCGCCGCCGCCAAGAACGACGGCGACGACAAGGAGGTGTTGGACAGTGGCACTAGCTCCGCCGCGTCACCACGGACGACGGCAAGGGTGCGGCGGTTCCACGTAAAGGCGAGGAGGAGGCAGAAATAGGGTTTAATTTTCTGATAGAAGATTAAATCCCAGTACCTCACGAGATGACCGTTTTCGCGAAAATCAACAAATTTCAGCTAAAATCGGACGAATTTGAAAACTAAAAATTTGTATTCAAACGTTCGGATTGGACAAGGGAAATCGCTTGGTTTTACCAATTTTTCGGTCGAAATCGCTAAGATTTCGATGAGAATAGCGTCGTCAGGATGACTGAAATTTCGCTAGATTTTACTGGGAAATCGATCAGTTTGGTCGAGAAATCGGTGATTTTTTTTACTAAAAATTGAAAAATAGTTAAGAAACCTTGGAAAATTGTGAAAAATAGTAAGGGATGAGGAAAAGTCTACAAAACAATTGTGTAAATATGTAAGAAATGTGAGTAATATATTAAAAAATTTGGCATGTAACCTTTCTTATAATTTTGATAATCTCACAACATGCAACATATTATATTCATGATTTATTATTCACAATTCAATATGAATCATCAATCATATGATAAATATGACACCCATCAATATTTAAACCACATAATCCACAACTACGTCTATCATCATAATATTAAAGTCCATTATATAGTTCAAAGTCCAGTACATAAAGTTCAATAGTTTAAAAGTCCAATACATAAAGTTTCGAGGTTAACAACATGGCATGGAGGTCATACAGTACTTAGTACTGCCACCCCTGATTGGCCATATTGTACTTCTCAATCAACATGCACATCAATCCACATGTAGCAAGTAATGACGCCTTGTAATCATGCCATGTTTGATGGGTCCAAGATGATGTTGTTTGCATTTGTGATACAACATAGTATAGAACTCCGGATCTTTCCACTCATAGACCCATTGAGCGGGGAGCTGTTCAGAAGCTTCCAGAAGATGATAGTTATAATCATAACTACCATGCAAGGTACCACTACTGTATGAGTTAAAGCTGTCTTGTGAATCCTCATACCAATCTCGTTGCTGATAAGTCTTGCCAGTAGTAGACCTGTCACACCTTGAGTTTCCCCTTAAATATAGCCACACAAAATATATCTAAGAAAATGTCCCAAGAAAACAATTTAAATTGGCCAAATGAATTAATTCAAGGTGTAAAATGCAAAACAATAAATTATCATGGCTGGGAATATTTTTCTTATATTTCTCTTGCCAAAATACATTAATAGGATTTTTATTGGAATTTTTAGAGCACTGGAAGTATCTTTAATAAATTAGAAACTCTTATCGAAATTAAAAGAGCACTGGAAATCCTTTTTCTTTCGCTTTTTCCTTTTTCTTTTCTTTTCCCTTCTGCTGGGCCGCCGGCCTAGTATTGTGCCGGCTTGCTTGTGCGGCCAGCACGCTGCACGTTCCTCACCCTCTCTCACCGCCAGCCGGGCCCCACACGTCAGCTTCGTCCTCAACCTCCGGCTGAGTCGGCCGAAGGGGATCGAGCTGCCCTGTCCGTCAGATTAAGCCGTTCCCGCTCCACTGCGTCTCGGCCCTTGATTAAAACGCCGCAGACCGAGTCCCTGCCCGTTTCCCCCACCTTCTCTACCCCTCTCGCCCACAACCGCAGTTGAATCGCGCCCACTAGCTGCCGTGGCCGCTGCCCTCAATCCCATGAAAGTCGGCCACAAACTCCCACAGCCGAGTATATATAGACCTTCCCCATGCTCCGCTCTCATTTTCCCCTCAATTGCATATGCCTGCCGAGTACCCAAACTTTCTCCGCGCCGAGCTCCCGAATCGCCGCCGCACTCCGCCAACTCCAGGTTGCACGTCGACGCTGCTACAGCCGTCGCCAACTACCGCGCTCGCGCCCGCTAGCTTCGCCGCGCCCCGCTGCGTCGTGTCCGACAGTCGACCGCCTCGGATTCCTGCCGGAACTCCATCCTCTCTGTCATCTCCTTTCGGTAAGCCTCTCCGCTAGCAGTCAGCCACGGTTTTTCGTCGACCCACTCGGTCTTTTTTTCTCCTAATGCGTTCAACACCTTTGCCAGGACTTTCCGCACCTCGTTTCCATCTCCGTCGTCGCTTAGAGCCGCCGGAACCCAGTCGGCATCGCCATCCCGAACCTCGGCTGCCGCCAACCCCCTCTGTTCACCATCGTTCGCCGCACTCCGGTGGCCGTAAGCCCTCGGTGAGCACTCGGCCACAATCCACATCTCCTCCGCCGCATCGGATGGTCGCCGACGGCGACCATAGGGCCGCGTGTGCCGTTGCTGTGCCGTGTGCGCCGGTGGGTCTCATTCCCAACTAGGTCTGAGTCGTCCAATCTGTCTAGCCAGATCGGGGCCGCTCGTGTACCTATGTCTGCGGTCGCCGCATGTACGTGGACTGTGTCCACCATGCGCCGTCCTCTTGCGCCACTGACCCATAGATCTCACCTGTCGGCACCGGCTCCCCGTGGTCCGCTGACGCATTAATTCCTTTAATTGTGCAATAAATCGGTTAATAATTGATTTTGTGTAGGAAATCACAGTGAAACTTCTCAAATTCATAACTAATTCATTCAAGCTCCAATTAATTCCATTCAAATTTCATTAAATTTAGAAAATGCTAAGAATCCATTAAAAATACTTTCAACCCCTGTTTCTTTGTCCACATGTACTGTTTTTGATTGTTTATGCGTTGTTTGCTATAGAATCCGACGCCGTCGACCCTCCCATGTATTACGAGGTCATAGCCGAGTACGTCAAGCCAGAGCAAGGCAAGTCACACTGTAATCTTGATCATTTTGTACCTACTTTTGGCTAAAATGCTTTGTTTATTTAAATAAACAGGCATGCTTTTATTATTTCATGTGGTATGGGTTATGACCTTTGTATAGATAAAAATATGCCTTAGTTGTTGAACCTTGTTCTTTGTCACCTGGATAATAACATGAGTAGAATGTTATTCTTAGTATGCTTAACCATGCTTAGAAACTATTAGTTCACTTGGGAATTAATCATTATCATTTACAATCATGGTTCGACTCTATGTCGGAAAATATAAGATTGGACCTATTACTATTTAATTACTAAATTTGACTCAAATGGTGGGCTATGGGTGCATGGTTATGTTGGTCACACCCATGGCAATTAAGGACCGGTTCGAGGAAACCCCTTGGGCAAGTACTCGTACTTTCCACAAGTCAGCGTGGGCAACGGCTGGGCTTGTAGCGTCTCTTCTCCCTCTCCTAGGCACCGATGGTGAGGATGGGCGTGATGGAGTTGGGTCAGCCCGGGGTAGGGTTGATCGGCTTCTGGATCCATTGTGGCGCAAGGGGGGTAGCCTGGCCGATATGGGGTGTCTTATTGGCAGGTGCAACCTCAACGTGGTGTGGATGATTTGGGAGAGGTTGCGTGAACGGTCCTGTCACAGCCTCTTATGGGGTGTCGTGGTGAAACACTGGCACACGGGGACGTGTGTGGTGCTGTGTCTTGTGGGTACAGTTGTACACCTCTGATCAGAGTAAATCTATTCGAATAGCCACGCCCACGGATATGGGCGATTGGTCAAGACTCACTGTGATTAGTCTTACTCTTACTTAATTAACTTGATTTAATAGAACCGGTATAGTTCAGGTGGATGGTTGGGCCTTTAACGTGGTGTAACGTTAATCAGTGGAGGATTAAATATTGTTTAATTAATCAACCTTTTACTATTTTGTGAACTACTACTGTTTGAAACTGCTTTTACGCAAATAAACCTTGAGCCTATCTTTGTCTCTCGTGCATGGTGCATATTTGTGGATGTGATTTGTTGAGTTCTATGGGTGGTACTCAATCTTGCTCCCTTTTTCCCCCTCTCAGTGGTGGAGTGCCTATCCAATGAGGATCAGTAAGAGGATTAGGCTGGCTCCGCAGTCAAGATGCATGTGGAATGGAAGCTTTCGCTTGGCTCGTTGTATATAGACTTTATTTGTTTTTACCGCTGCATTTATGTAAGACTATTTTATTCTATTTGTAAGATGCACTATGTATGGCAACTTGGTATTGTGTACCCTGCCTTTCCTGGCCAGGGATTTAATATACAGGAATGCTCAGAATTCGGGCTAAGAATTTCTGGGCGTTACAAAGTTGGTATCAGAGCTAAACTTGACCGTAGGACCAGCCAAATGGAAACCTTAAGGGCCCTCTGGAATTCTCATTTGCATATGCTTCTTGCATTTGGAGTTATTTCGGGAAAAGTTAGAATTTGTTCTTGGATTGGGATAAAATTTTGACCTTTTATTTGACTGAAATTTTTGAGTCAGGTCAAGTTTAGGACAGAAATTTTATTCAAGGGTTATGGCATAGCTGTCCAAATTTTGGAAAAACCTTGGTTAATCGGGGTGATGTGTGAGTTAAGGCATGCATAAAATATTTCTACTGGATTTGCAATTATTATTTAAAATTTATTCGGTACTATTTGGTTCTGCTGTATTATTCGGTCGGTCTCAAGTTTACATACAAAATTATTTCATGCATAAAATTGTTGTTTATTTCCAAATTATTTACTGTTCACTCTATTTGGATCTGAGCATACATTGATTCTCCCTCCTTGCTTTCTATAGATGGACAGTCTCCCCAACCAATGTGGTACAGGCATGGGTGGTGTTGATGTTTTACACCGGCAATATGAATACAAGGCTACCCGGCGGATGGAAACTAGGTGGATTGCAAAGGAACATGGGGAGATTTATATTGGTTCAGGCCCTCGATGTGAGGTAATACCCTATGTCTATTTGTGGTGTTATTCCTTTGAGGATTTGTGTTGATCTATGATCTTTTACTCTCAGGGGGGCGCCCTGCCTCCCCTTATATACTGGGGGACAGGGGTACAAGGTAGGAATCCCAGCCGGATACGGCCAAGGGATCTCCTCTTAGAGATACAATTTGCTCGACTTGGACTATATATTCCTTATTGTACAAGGCAAAGTTTGCCGGGTTCTACCATATCTCTAATTACAAGGCTAGGCTCATCCTCTATCCGAGTGGCCCATATGCTTGTGATGAGGTACCGGGGCCCATGACCTCCACAGCAACCCCTGAGAGCTTCATAGTTGAGTCACAGCTGATGCCAAGTGCTCATCCTCCACAGTGAAGATCGCCCGAGTGCATTGCTCTCGAGTACTCTTTGTCCGAGTGCTTCTTCTTCCCGAGTCCTTCTTCATGTCAGCTGGCAGCGAGGTTATGAAGGGCTCCATGTAGAAGTATGAGTAATGTGCACCGAATAGACGTACCTATTAGGTGTAACCCCCGACTTTGTGCTTAATTGTGAAAACAATTAAATATAAAGTCAAAGATCTTTAACCTTGTAGTCTTTCCCGAGTAGTATACTATTGGTATATGAGACTCTTCGGTATCATGTCAACCGGAATATGATTTATAGTCTTTGCTGAGTAGCATGCCACTCGTATATGAGACTCTTCAGCTTCATGTCAGCTAGAAAGGGTGTTTATAGTCTTTCCCGAGTGGCGTCCCACTCGGAAGTTAGACTCCTCAGCTTCATATTAGCTGGAAGAAAATATTTATAGCCTTTCCTGAGTAGTGCACTACTCGGAAGTTAGACTCTTTAGCGTCATGTCGGCTGGAATAATGTTGCTCATGGCAACTGGTGGCCAATCATGTAGGCTGAGTACCACTTTATGAAATTAAATCCATTGCGTGGTCAGGTGTACTTGAGAGATACCTGCATCCCCAATTTTGATGAAGAGCAGCTTGTGACCCTTATAAGGATATATCCTCAATACCTAGTGTATAAGACAGATATCCAAACACATGTGTTTAGCAATTAGGCCTTCATGAAGCATATCCGTTTACCTCATTGGTTCCTGTTGGTAGCACCAGCACTGCGATTTTAACACAGCCAGCGAGCGGCCCACATTGAGTGTGCTACTGTAGAAACTCATGTCTTGGTGGCCCAGTACCGACTTTGTAGGCCCAAGCTCACGAATCAAAAACGGCTCTATAAAAGGCGGGGAGAGAGAGAAAAGATTCCTTCATCTTCTCCAATCCACCAATCGTTTCGTCTTCCAGCTTCCACGCCAAAATTTCACCTCCTGCTCCACTAGGGTTCGCCATTGTTTGCTCTTCCCCACTAGAACTCGGGCGATTCCGTCCTCCTCGTCTATTCCAAACCTTCCGCAACATTTCCTCCAAATCTCCTCATCCCCAACCATGCCGAGGGCTTCAGATCTTGCGGATGCGTCGGATGATGTCTGGCCGACTTCGGATTGCGGGTCGGCTAAGCTGAAGCTCCTGGAGAAGCAGCTAAGGTTGCAGAGTCACGAATGTCATCAACTGGCATCCGGCTAAAGGGGAAATGGTTCCGGTGCCCCAGGAGGGTGAGACCGTCATTTTCGCCTCTTTTTTCCACCGGGGTCTTTCTCTTCTTTCTTCCGAGTTCTTCCGCCAGCTTCTTGCTTTTTATGAACTCGAGTTGGTGAATCTGAATCCCAACTCGATTATGCAAATCTCTATATTCGCGACTCTTTGTGAGTGCTTCCTGGGCATGGAACCCCATTAAATCTTTTTAAATATCTGTTCCATATCAAACCCCAACCCTCAAAGAGCAAAATCCAAGTGATTGGAGGGGCCGATATCCAACTCAGGAACGAGATGAAGAGGGTTTATTTGAACATTCCCCTAAAATCTTCTCTCAAAGGCTGGCATAAGGAATGGTTTTACTGTTCTGATCTTGAGCCAAGCCTTCCCCCCTTTATGGGTTTCACTATGGACATCCTGATGTGTTCGACAGGATTTTTCACATTACAAGAGGAGGCATTAGCAAGGCTTCCTGTGTATAAATTTAAGTGAAGACATTTTTGCTGGTATGTGATTCTTCATGTATCTTCTTAATGAAACACGTGCTCAGGCACATTCTCGAAAGAAGTGATTCTTCGTGTATTTCTGGCTGTTACCCATTTATGCTCTTGAAGGCATGGAGTTGAATATTGTTTTCAGGTTTCAACTCAACGCTAAGACGTGGAAATGTCACCCATCATGAGTACATCCAAGTGGGAAAATAGCCCCCTAGCGTTGGGAGTTGGCTCATGGCTCTTTCTCAGACACGCGTTTTGGGTGACTTGAGTTCGTCTTTCATGGAGCAAAGTTTCATGGATCGAAATTTATGCTACTCGAGTACTTTTGTAATCATTTAAGAGAAAAAGACAGAAAAAAGTACAGCTTGTGCACCTATTAGGTGTAAGCGGCTACAGCAATGGCAAGGCCAAATGAAGAACTATTTATCAGAGAGTGACTTAGCTGTTCGGTATTTGGGAGTGGGGATGCCATCCTTGTGTTTGGGCTTTTGAGCCCCCGAGCTTGTCACTTATTGTCTTGATAATCTTTAGCTGTTGAAAGTTGAAGACGTTTGTGACCGACTGCCACAATGAAGCCGTCTGACTTGTGTTTGCGACTCCCGATTTTAGTTGGGACCGCGTCTTTGGTGCCCTCCCGCTTCTTTTGTCAGGGTGCCTTCTTGTCATCGAGGGCCTCAGCCACGGCATCAGCCGAGTCGGCGTACTTTTTCGCCATGTCGAATAAAGCCTTGACAGAGTTAGGAGGCTTCCGCGTGTATTTGTCGATGAACAAGGTGTTTTTGACTCCTTTTCGAAAGGCAGCAATGACGACCTCATCCTTGATCATTGGGATTGAATTCTTCTTCTCAGAGAACCTCTTGATGAAGTCACGAAGAGACTCGTTCTTCCTTTGATGTAACTGATACAGGTCGTACTCGGAAGATGGCCTCTCGTATGTTCCCTGGAAGTTGGCAATGAGGCGTTCCCAGAGTTCTCCCCAGGAGCCGATTGATTGCTTGGGAAGTCCTGTTAGCCATGTCCTCGCTGAGTCGGCTAAAGCGACTGGGAGGTAGTTAGCCATGACTTTGTGATTTCCTCCAGCTGCTCGGATCGCCAAAGTGTAGACCGTGAGCCAAGACTCGGGATTGGTCTTGTCGTCGTATTTGTCAGCCTGTAGGCTGAACCCGACGGCCAGTCGACTTGTTGTAGCTCCTGGGTGAAGGCCGGTATGCCTTCGTCTTCATGAGGGCTCCGACTCCGAATACGGCGGCGAAATCGCTCGTGGTGGAGGCCGAAACGCTTGTTCTTGTCTTCCAGTTGGCATTGCTCATCTTCTTCTCGTTCATGGTGCCGAGCAATGATGTCTTGCCGAAGGTCGCGCCGTAGTCGTCTCGGAGGTCCTGATCGTCCCGCGGTTGCTTTGACATCGCGGTTGTCGTTGGGGTTGCCGAGTTGACGCCTGACGTGCCTCCGTATGCGGCTGACTAGAGCCAGCCACTCGGCGTCACTTTGAGGTAGATGAGACTGCCGTTGGGGATGTCGACCGGTTGGTCGGTATGAGGGTATCACCCAACTGTTGGTCTGCTGAATGCAGCAGTGGTAAGCATGCTTTATCCTTCGATCGTCGGTGGCCTGGTGATCAGGCCCGAACTGGAGTGTATCCAGTAGAGTCGCAGCAGCCATGATGTTCTGTTGAGGAGTAATGAAGACGTCGTGGTCGCTGACTCAGGTTTGGAGGATTTGTTGCTGTACAGTCCGCCCGGCCCTGTGTAGATCATCGTGCTGGCGTCTTGCTTCTTCCTCTTGTTGCTCTCGCAGTCGGCGTGCTTCCTCCTCTTGTTGCTCACGTATCGGCGTGATTCCTGAGTAGGAGTAGAGCCTTTGAATGCCATGAAGATTTCTCGTGGCGAGGAGAAGCTTGCCGAACTGCTGTCCGACTTAAAGTCGGAATCCGACTGAGAGTCGTAGTCCGACTGAGAGTCATAGTCGGAATAGTTGATGGGGTTGATTATAACTCCGACCTCCCTAGATCCGATCTCGAGCGGCTCTGGGCTGTATCCGAGTCAAACTCCAGAGGATCAGGTTTGCCACGTCGGATGTTGTCTGAAGATATCCATGGCGTTGCCGAGTCTGTACAAGAGATTGACGATCTCTTCCCTTCTTAGCTCGATCTTGGCCGGCTCAAGGCCGAGTCCAAGTCGAACATCGAAGGAAAGAGTTGTCTCGAGACCCGGACAAGATGAAGATTGCCGCAGCAAGTTGATGAGGGTTGTTGTAGCATCGTGTGGACTGACTAGCGCCGAGTCGGCTGTTCCCTGGCAGATCGGATCGAGTTCGAGTCGGCCAAGGTGAGATTGCCATTCTGGTCGGCGATGAAGTCGAGGATTCCGAATGCAATTGTATCTCCGGGGGAGAGTTTGCCGCCGTCGACTCCGGTTGCTGGATCCATCGAGCTTGTGGATGTAGATCGTGCCGAAGCCCCTACCTGGCGCGCCAACTGTCGATGTTTTACACCGGCAATATGAATATGGGGCTACTCGGCGGATGGAAACTTGATGGATTGCAAAGGAACACGCAGAGATTTTATACTGGTTCAGGCCCTCGATGTGAGTATACCCTACGTCCATTGTGGTGTTATTCCTTTGAGGATTTGCGGTGGTGATTTTGGTGAATCACTCAACTTGCCCTCAGGGGGCGCCCTGCCTCCCCTTATATACTAGGGGATAGGGTTACAAGGTAGGAGTCCCAATCGGATTACGGCCAAGGGATCTCCTCTTAGAGATATAACGCACCCAACTAGGACTGTGTTTTCCTTATTGTACAAGGCAAAGACTACCGAGTGTGGCTATATCCCTAATTACAAGGCTAGGTCCATCCTCTATCCGAGTGGCCCATATGCTTATCATGAGGTACCAGGGGCCCATGGCACCCACAAGCAGCGTCCGTTCCACCCAGGGCACTTTGGAGGCAACAACAACAATAGCGGGCAGCACAACCATCAGCCCACTCCGTGCTCACTGATGGCGCCAGCATAGCAGAGTCAGCCACGGAAAGACAGCGGGAGCAAGACTCTCATCTGCTTCAACTGCAATGAACCGGGCCATTTCGCCGATAAGTGTCCGAAGCCGAAGCGAATGGGACCTAGGCCTGTAGCTCCCCAGAACCCCAACGCCAACAAGCAGGTGATAAAGGGGTGTGTCAATCACATCTCCGCAGAAGAAGCACAGGTTGCACCGGAAGTGGTACTGGGTACGTTCCTCATAAACTCAATATCTGCAACAGTACTTTTTGATTCTGGCGCAAAGCATTCTTTCATATCCAAGAAATTTGTTGGGACACATGGGATAAAAGTAGTGGAACTTAAGATTCCCATGCAGGTTCATACACCCGGGAACCGCATGACCACAACTCACTGTAGCCCTTCAGTGAGCCTAGAAATCCAAGGATCACCCTTTCTAGCCAATCTCATCCTCCTAGAATCCAAAGACCTAGATGTCATCCTAGGAATGGATTGGTTGACCCGACACAAAGGAGTGATCAACCGCGTCGACCGCACCGTTATAGTGACCAGTTCGGAAGGAAAGGCAGTTACCTTCAAGTCACCTGTGCCACAGAGACAGGAAGCAAGCTTGAATCAGGTCGCAGCAGAGCAACCGTCGGAAGGTGGGAAGAAGCTAGAGCAGAAAATAGAGGGCATTCCGATAGTGAGGGAACACCCGGATGTGTTTCCGGAAGATCTATCGGGGATGCCACCAGAAAGGGAGATTGAGTTCAGAATCGATTTGGCACCAGGAACAGCACCAATATACAAGAGGCTGTACAGAATGGCACCGAACGAGATGGCGGAAGTCAAGAAGTAAGTCGACGACCTGATACAGAAGGGTTACATCATACCGAGCACATCGCCTTGGGGTGCACAATCATCTTCGTGGAAAAGAAAGAC
Organism: Oryza meyeriana var. granulata; assembly: GCA_003991445.1. NCBI lineage: Eukaryota > Viridiplantae > Streptophyta > Magnoliopsida > Poales > Poaceae > Oryza > Oryza meyeriana. The sequence goes on from RYFJ01001966.1 coordinate 42,879, forward strand.
AAAACAAAGTGGATGTGCGTGGACTATCGTGCACTAAATGACGTCACCATCAAGAACAAGTATCCCTTGCCAAGGATTGATGATCTTTTCGATCAATTGGAGGGTGCTACCGTCTTCTCCAAGATAGACCTGCGATCAGGCTATCATCAGCTGAGGATCCGAGAGGATACCCTGAAACCGGCCTTCACCACTCGGTATGAGTTTCTAGACAAGTTTGTGGTGGTTTTCATCAACGATATCCTGATCTACTCGAAATCGACAGAAGAGCATGAGCAACATCTCTGTTTGGTTCTTGAGAAGTTGAGAGAGCATCAGTTGTATGCCAAGTTTAGCAAGTGCAACTTCTGGCTGAGAGAAGTGCAGTTCCTCGGACACATCATCACCGCCCAGGGAGTTGCTGTGGACCCAACGAACGTGGAGTTTGTTACCAATTGGAAACTGCCCAAAACAGTGACACAAGTGCGGAGTTTTCTTGGACTTGTGGGCTATTACTGCCGGTTCATCGAGAACTTCTCGAAGATTGCAAGACCCATGACACAATTATTGAAGAAAGACGTGAAGTTTGTTTGGACAACTGAGTGCAACCGCAGCTTTGAAGAACTTAAAAGGAAGTTAGTTTTGGCACCGGTCCTGATCTTGCCAGATCCCAAGAAAGACTTCCAGGTGTACTGTGATGCATCTCGCCAAGGGCTAGGATGCTATTGATGCAAGAAGGTAGAGTTGTGGCCTACGCATCGCGTCAGTTATGCCCCCATGAGGGCAACTACCCGACACACGACCTGGAATTGGCTACAGTGGTCCATGCTCTGAAGATTTGGTGGCATTACCTCATCAGTAACCGCAGTGAGATCTATACGGACAACAAGAGTCTAAAGTATATATTCACCTAGCCTGACTTGAACCTCCGTCAAAGAAGGTGGCTGGAATTGATTAAAGATTATGATGTGGGAATACATTACCACCCGGGTAAAGCCAATGTCGTGGCAGACGCTTTGAGTAGGAAAAGTTACTGCAACACTGCTCGAGCAGAGACATTGTGCAAGGAAATGCAGCAGGAATTCGAACACTTGAATCTGGGCATTGTCAATCATGGAAACGTGGCAACCCTAAAGGCCCAGCCTACACTCTTCGATCAAGTTCGTGAGGCACAAGCGAATGATCCAGAGATTAAAGAACTCAAGAAGAACATGAGAGTTGGAAAAGCCCAGGGTTTCATGGAAGATGAAAATGGGACAGTCTAGATGGGAGAACGATTGTGCATCCTAGAAAACAAGGAAATCAAAGACTTAATCCTCCGGGAGGCTCATGAGACGCAGTACTCCATTCATCCCGGAAGCACCAAGATGTACCAAGACCTCAAAACGAAGTTTTGGTGGGCTAGTATGAGGAGAGAAATCACAGATTTCGTGGCACTTTGTGATGTGTGTTAGCGAGTCAAAGCAGAACACCAACGGCCTGCCAGACTTTTACAGCCACTCAGAGTCCCAGAGTGGAAGTGGGAAGAGATCGGGATGAACTTCATCACCGGTTTGCCCCTCACATCTTCAGTATATGACTTAATCTGGGTGATCGTTGACCGACTCACCAAGGTTGCTCATTTCATTCCCATGCATACAACATATTCAGATAAAAGACTGGTAGAACTTTACATGGCTCGTATAATGTGTCTACACGGATGTCGATGTTTTACATCGGCAATATGATTATAGGGCTACTCGGCAAGGGGAAACTCGGTGGATTGCAAAGGAACATAAGGAGATTTTATACTAGTTCAGGCCCTTGATGTGAGGTAATACCCTACGTCCAGTTGTGGTGTTATTCCTTTGAGGATTTGTGTTGATCAATGATCTCGTGCCCTCAGGGGGCGCCTTGCCTCCCCTTATATATTGGGGTGCAGGGGTATAAGGTAGGAATCCCAGCCGGATACGGTCAAGGGATTTCCTTCTTAGAGATACATCTTACCCGGCTAAGATTATATATTCCTTTTTTTACAAGGCAAAATCTACCGAGTGCTACTATATGTCTAACTACAAGACTCGGCCCATCCTCTATCTGAGTGGCCCATATGCTTGTGATGAGGTACCCGGGGCCCATGGCCTCCACAGTAGCCCCTGAGACCTTCATAGTTGAGTCACAGCTGATGCTGAGTACTCATCCTCCACAGCGAAGATTGCCTGAGTGCATTGCTTCCCGAGTACTCTTTATCCGAGTGCGTCTTCTTCCCAAGTCCTGGTTCATGTCAGCTGGCAGCGAGGCTATGAAGGGTTTCATAGATGTATATGAATAGTGTGCGCCGAATAGGTGCACCTATTAGGTGTAGCCCCCGACTTTGTGCTTAATTGTGAAGACAATTAAACATAAAATCAAAGATCTTTAACCTTATAGTCTTTCCCGGGTAGTATACTACTATATATGAGACTCTTGGGTATTATGTCAACCGAAATATGATTCATAGTCTTGCCGAGTAGCATGCTACTCGTATATGGGACTCTTCAGCTTCATGTCAGCCGGAAAAGGGGGGTTTATAGTCTTTCCCGAGTGGCGTCCCACTTGGAAGTTAGACTCCTCAACATCATGTCAGTTGGAAAAGATATTTATAGTCTTTCCTGAGTAGTGCACTACTCGAAAGTTAGACTCTTCAGCGTCATGTCAGCTAGAATAATGTTGCTCATGGCAACTGTTGGCCAAGCATGTAGGCCAAGTACCACTTTATGAAAATAAATCCATTGCGTGGTTAGGTGTACTCGAGAAAGATACCTGCATCCCCAATTTTAATGAAGACCAGCTTGTGATCCTCATAAGGATATATCCTCGATACCTGGTGGATGAAACAGATACCCAAACATATATGTTTAGCAATTAGGCCTTCATGAAGCATATCTGTTTACCTCATCGGTTCCTGTTGGTAGCACCTGTAGTGTGATTTTAACACAGCCAGCGTACGGCCCATATTGAATGTGCTACTGTAGAAACTCATATCTTGGTGGCCCAGCACCGACCGTGTAGGCCCAAGCCCATTAGTCGACGCAGGCTCTATAAAGGCTGGGGGAGAGAGAAAAGATTCCTCTATCTTCCCCAAGCGACCAATCGTTTCATCTTCCCAGCTCCGCGCCGGCTCCGTGCCGAAATTTCGCCTCCCGCTCCGCTAGGGTTCGCCATTGTTTGCTCCTCCCCATCAAAGCTCGAGCGATCCGTCTTCCTTTGTCCATTCCAAGCCCCCGACCACATTTCCCCCAAATTTCCTATCCCCTCGACCATGCCGAAGGTTCCAGATTTTGCCGGGGCGTCGGACGAGGGGTGGCCGACCTCGGATTGTAGCCGGTCGAAGCTGGAGAAGCTGGAGAAGTCATTGTGGCTGCAGAGCCGTGATATCATCCGCTGGCGCCCGGCTGAGGGTGAGTCGGTTCCAAATCCCCAAGCCGGTGAAACTGTCGTTTTTGCCTCTTTCTTTGACCGGGGTTTGTTTCTTCCGTCTTCTGCATTCCCCCGCCGTCTTCTTAGTTTCTTCGGATTGAAGTTGGTGAATCTGAATCCCAACTCAATCCTACAAATCTCTATCTTTGTGACTCTTTGCGAGTGCTATCTGTGTGTAGAGCCCCACTTTATTTTCTTCAGGCACTTATTCCACATTAAGCCCCAACCTTCTAAGAATAGGGTCCAGGTGATTGGGGGGCTGGCCTTCAGTTGAGGAGTGAGATGAAGAAAATTTATATCAGTCTTCCTTTGAAGTCCTCCTTGAAAGGTTGGCATAAGGAGTGGTTCTAATGTTTTGATCTAGAACCTTCCCTGCCTCCATTCACTGGAAAGCCCCGGCGGTCTCGCCCAGTTGGTTGTCGGATCCAACCTTTGAAGAGATGGGCTAGGTGCATCAGTTGCTGGCGAGGTTGGACAAATTCAAGAAAGCTAGCCTGACCGGCCCCTGGGTCGCCAAGCGCTTCTTGACTCGGCGCATCCAGCCACTCAAGCTAAGGAGCAAATTTTGTTGGGATTACCAAGGGAAGAATGACCCTGACCGAGAAAGCCGAGAAGTGATTGACCAGCAAAAAGTGACTGAAATATTGTTCACTTATTTCTCTAATGGGGTAATCGAAACCGAGGACGCAGAATGCTCCATCGCGGCTTATAGCCAAAACCGACCTCGTCCCGAGGTAACCCTTGCTGCTCTTCTATGATGAATGTCTGTAGATATGTATCCATAGTTGCTCAGCATTGTGTGATGTATATTGTTGAATTGTTTGTAGTGGTGCCAGGAGTTTGATGATGACTCCCGTCCGTTGTCGGCCACAAAGTCAAAGAAGAGGTCGAGAAGCCCTTCTGCCGCCCAGCCCAACTCCAAGAAAGCGGGGAAGAAACCCATTGTAGATCGGGGCAAGGAGAAGGTTGTGAGGCCGGGTGCCGCAGCAGGGAATATAAGGATAACGGACCCCACCGGCACAGCACCCAGGCCATCGAGTCCCAGACCGGGACCAGCGCGGTCGAGCTAACAACATCGAGCCCAACCCAAGCGCAGCTAAGTACAAGGTCGACCCCAGCGCCGCCGAGTACCCGAGCGCCCCAGCTGACCACACTGCGAACGGGCCGACTAGGACAAAAATGCCGCCGCCGACTGCCGCGCCCTCAGGCCCGACAGCTAGCAGCCCTCCAGTACCGCCCTCTGGATCTCTCGGATAGAAGCTCAAGTTCTCCAAGAGGTAGGCCATTCTAGGTCTTCTGAAAATCACATTAAGCATTGTGGTGCCTTGATGTCTGACTCATTATGCAGGAAGCGAGTCGACATTAATCTTAAAGAAGTCACGCCGACTGCCCCTGCTGTCGAGCCTGCCCCCATCCGATCCAGTGCCAGCAAGCACGCCTGCTGAGCCGGCGGCGGCCCCGGTTGTAGAGGCTGAGACCGCCCCGACTGCAGGGTCGCCAACCCCGGCCGACCAAGGGGCGGCTCCCGAAGCTGCCGCTCCAACCCTTGAGCCAGCGCCCGGCGTCGAAGTCGTCGCTGCAGCTCCTGAGCTAGCGCCTGATGTTGAAGCCGCCTCTGCAGCTCCTGAGCTAGCCCTCGAGGCCACAGAGGCCACCAAGTTGGGGGCCAGGAGTCCGTCGCCATCCTGGTCGTCGTCGTCGTCGTTAGCGCTGTCCCTTCCTTCGGACAGACCCAACCTCCCTAGGATCGAGGCCCCTCCACGCAAGTTCCCAAGGACATTCCGGTGGACGGCGCCCGACGGAACTGCACGGACCTACAAGGTCGATGAGGTGGCAGCGGAAAAGGAACGTGAAGACCTGCTTCGTGCCACACTCGCCGCATCCTAAGGGATTCAGGTATGGTTTCCGTTGTATTGGAATTCTGGTAGTATTTCTTGATGCTTGATTCTGCTTTGACTTGTTACTCCCCGAGTAGAAGCTTGTTGATCGCTCGCAGAAAATGCACGAGGTGCTGACCCGAATCACCCCCCAACTCCAAGAGTTGGACCAACTCTGGGCCTTGAAAGCCGAAGTGGAGGGGCGCAGCCAGGAGAGGGAATCTTGGCTGAGGGAGGCTGTCACCGAGCTCAGGAATGAGAATTGGGACCAAGCCAAGAAGATAAGAGGTGAGCCTCCAGAACACTTCTCCCTGACCAAATCCTCAATACATTTCTCTAGCTATGTTATCTCTCGACTGCCCAGTTGTGTCTTGATTGCAACATCGAGTTCTTGACTAATCTGTCGTGCAGCCCTCGAAGCCTAATTGAAGACCCGAACAGAGGGAGAAGAACAGCTGAAGGAGGCCGAGAGAGCCAGGGCCAAACTTGAGAAAGATAAGGCTGACCTGACAGGGGCCAAAACTGAGCTTGAGCGAGAGAAGGCTGAGTTGAAGGAGGCCAACACCAAGCTCGAGAAGGAAAAAACCGAACTGGAGAGGACCGTAGCCAGATGGGTGGCTGACTACGACAGTAAGTCTCCCTTCTGATAATGATCTTAACCAATCCGTTAATTACTCCATGTGCATCTTTACCTAACAAGTTTACTTGTCGGTGAACCCGGGTAGCTACTAGGGCCAGTTCCCAGGCCCAATTTTAGGCTTACGTAGAGGAAATAAAGGTCGTCAAGGAGTCATGGGAGGCCCTCCTGGGATCCGTGAGAGGGCTCCTTGACATCATGGATCCTCGCCCTGTGGGAACTAGCTGCAGCTCGATCGCCCAAGTAGAGGCGCGCCTTGAGGATGCACCGAGTGCCCTGAAGAGGTACTCGGATGAGCACGTCATTGTCGGCGTAGCCCGAACCCTGGCAATGACCAAGTCCATCTACCCAAGGGCAAATGTTGAAGCCATTGGGGAGGGGTTTGTCGAGGAGACAACTCCTGAGGAGGCGCTGGAGCTGATAGCCAAGGCGAGGCTGACTGCGGAGATTATCACCTGAGACCTAGATCTGTAAAAACAGTACATCATGCAGTCGGTGTATTCTGGATTTTTGTAAGGACATGTGTAAATATATGTGCAATGCCGCCAAGCTTTAGACTATTACTCAGTTGTCATTAGCTTTACTCAACCACATAGCCTACACTGAGTTGATCTATAGGAACTTAATAAAAACGTTCGCCGCAGAAAGCTGTACTCGGGCAGACATAGGAAAGTCGCAGTAAAACTTCATAACTTGACTAAAATAGGCTCGTATATTATTGACAAAGCCCATATAAGACATGTAGCCCCCGACTCACTACTCGGTTGAAACAAGCGGCGTAGTGAGTCAGAGAAAAACTATACACATGAAATTTTAAAACTCAAGTATAGAAAGGACGTAGCTGTTCTATATTCCATGAGTTGCTGATGAGGGCACCGTCTTCAGTCTTCAGTCGGTAGGCGCCTGGCCACGTGACCTCGGCTATAATGAACGTCCCTTCCTAGATTGGGGATAGTTTGTGCCTGTCTTTGGTGGTTTGTATTTTTCTTAGGACGAGATCTACGACCAAAAAGGCGCGGCCACGGACATTGTGATTGTGGTAACGACGCAGGCCTTGAAGATACCTTGCCGATTGGATTGTTGTGATATCCCTCACTTCTTCCAATTGATCTAATTCGACCAATCAGGTATTGTTGGAGATGTTTTCTGAGTAAGCCCGAACTCGCGGAGAGCCGAACTCTAACTCGGTTGGTAGCACAGCCTCGGCACCATAGACCAGAAAGAAAGGGGATTGCCCTGTTGCCTGACTGACCATGGTTCTGAGAGACCAGAGAACAGATGGGAGCTCTTGGACCCACCGTCCCGCGTATGGTTGTAGTCGGTCAAATATCCTGGCCTTGATACCTTGTAAGACCATACCATCGGCTCGTTTAACCTGCCCGTTGCTCCGCGGGTGTGCCATAGATGCATAGCAGATCTTGATGCCGAAGTAGTCGTAGAAATCTTGAAATACGCCGCCCGTGAACTGAGTGCTGTTGTTGGTGAAGATGCGGTTAGGGACCCCGAATCGGTATAATATACTCATGATGAAGTCCTTTGCTCGTGCCGCTGTTATGGTTGCAACGGGTTTGGCCTCAATCCACTTGGTGAATTTATCCACTGCGACGAACAAGTGTGTAAACCCTCCTGGCGCTTTCTTAAAAAGCCCGACCATGTCAAGCCCCCATACTGCAAAGGGCCAAGAGATTAGGATTGTTTGGAGTTCTTGGGCTAGGAGATTTGTTTGTCTTGCGTAGAACTGGCAACCCTCGTGTCGATGTTTTACACCGGCAATAAATATATGGGGCTACTCGGCGGATGGAAACTCGGTGGATTGCAAAGGAACACAGGGAGATTTTATACTGGTTCAGGCCCTCGATGTGAGGTAATACCCTACGTCCAGTTTATATGTATTCCTTTGAGGATATACGGTGGTAGTTCTGATGAACTTGTGTGCACCTGCCCTCATGGGGCGCCCTGCCTCCCCTTATATACTGGGGGACAAGGTTACAAGGTAGGAGTCCCCATCGGATTACGACTAGGAGATCTCCCCTTAGAGATATAACGCACCCGACTAGGACTGTATATTCCTTTCTATACAAGGCGAAGTCTGCCGAATCTAGCTATATCTCTAATTACAAGGCTAGGCCCATCCTCTATCCGAGTGGCCCATATGCTTGTCATGAGGTACCCGGGGCCCATGGCACCCACAGTAGCCCCCGAGACCTTCATAGTTGAGTCACAGCTGATGCCGAGTGCTCATCCTCCACGGTGAAGTCTTCCCGAGTGCATTGCTCCCGAGTACTCTTTGTCTGAGTGCTGCTTCTCCCGAGTCCTGCTTCATGTCAGCTGGCAGCGAGGCTATGAAGGACTCCATGTAGATGTAGGAATAGTGTGCACCGAATAGGCGCACCTATTAGGTGTAGCCCCCGACTTTGTGCTTAATTGTGAAGACAATCAAACATAAAGTCAAAGATCTTTAACCTTGAAGTCTTTCCCGAGTAGATTACTACTAGTATATGAGACTCTTCGGTATCATGTCAACCGGAATATGATTTATAGTCTTGCCGAGTAGGGAACTACTCGTATATAGGACTCTTCGACTTCATGTCAGTCGAAATATGTGTTTATAGTCTTGCCGAGTAGGATGCTACTCGCATATGGGACTCTTCAGCGTCATGTCAGCTGGAAAGGGGGTGTTTATAGTCTTTCCCGAGCGGCGTCCCATTCGGAAGTTAGACTCTTCAGCTCGTCAGCTGGAAGAATGTTTATAGTCTTTCCCGAGTAGTATACTACTCGAAAGTTAGACTCCTCCACATCATGTCAGCGGGAATGGGAAATTTATAGTCTCTCCCGAGTAGTGCACTACTCGAAAGTTAGACTCTTCAGCGTCATGTCGGCTGGAATAATGTTACTCATGGCAACTGGTGGCCACGCATGTAGGCCGAGTACCACTTTATGAAAATAAATCCACGGCGTGGTCAGGTGTACCCGAGAAAGATACCTGCATCCCCAATTTTAATGAAGACCAGCTTGTGATCCTTGTAAGGATATATCCTCGAGACCTGGTGGATAAAACAGATACCCAAACATATATGTTTAGCAATAAGGCTCTCATGAAGCATATCCGTTTACCTCATCGGCTCCTGTTGGTAGCACCAGCGCTATAATTTCAACTCAGCCTGCGGGCGGCCCACATGGAGCATGCTACTGTAGGAACTCATATCTTGGTGGCTACTACCAAATAAGCCGGCCTGAGCCTCCATCCGGCATAGCTCTATAGAAGTATCATCCATCGCCTGTCAGGATGAGTTTTTGTGTCGATAACCGCAATCAGCCAGAGAAACCCTTATTCGCAAGCCTTTCCGACTTATGTTCTGGATGCAGCCTGGTTGCCACAGTACCGAGCAGGTATGTGCAGGATCTGCTTGCCCTCCTCAGGTGTGACGCATGCATGAGAACTCTGGATGCGCTTTGACGATATAAGTCTTCTCTGACTTCAGAAAGCCGAGCAGGGTACCCGAACTTGCATTAGCATAGGATCGGCTAGCGACCCTCATGGGATACCCTACCCAACAGAGTTATAGCCAAGCGAGGTACCCGAACTTGCATTAGCATAGGATTCGGCTAGCGACCCTCATGGGGCGTACCTCACCCAGCCGAGTGATATACGACCCCGACTAGTGCCGGAAGTCGGTTGTCAGCTCACATGGAGCGTAGCCGGGAAGATGACGTCCCGACTGGCGCAAGTACTCGGTAAGTAGCCCTCATGGAGCATCCCGAGTGTATTTGCAGACTTGTCCAGCCCCGAGCGTAGGAGATAGGCTCGCAGCCCTGAGTTCCTGTCACGCGTATCCAGAGCTGGGCCTGCAATATAAAGATATCGGATGAGTAGCATCTGATGATGAAAATAATCACCCGAATAAAATGTATTTACAATATATGTAAATTCATGTTCTTCCTCTTATTGATATTAATTTCCCCGAGTAGTTGATCCCTTACGTTTAAGCACTCTGCCCGACTAGTCATAGCCCTAGCGTCGGGAGTTGGCTCATGGCTCTTTCTCAGACACGCGTTTGGGTGACTTGAGTTCGTCTTCATGGAGCAAAGTTTCACGGATTAGATTTATGCTACTTGAGTACTTTTGCAATCATTTAAGAGCAAAAACAGAGAAGAGTGCAGCTTGTGCACCTAGGGTGTAAGCGGCATTGCAACCGAGTAAAGAAATATTTATCAGGAAGCGGACTTAGCTGTTCGGTAATTTCGGAGTGGGGATGCCATCCTTGCGTTTGAGCTTGTGAGCCCCCCGAGCATGTCACTTGTTTGTTCTGATAATCTTCAGTTGTTGAAAGTCGAAGACGATTGTGACCGACTGCCACAATGAAGCCGTCTGACTTGCGAGTTGGCGATCTCCGGCTTTAGTCGGGACCGCATCATTGGTGCCCTCCCGCTTCTTCTGTCAGGATGCCTTTTTATCTCAAGGTGCCTCAGCAACAGCATGGGCTGAGTCGGCGTATTTGTTCGCCAGTTGTTAATAGAGCCTTGACAGAGTTGGAGGCTTCCGTGTGAATTTGTCGGATGAACGAGGTGTCTTTGACTTCCTTTCATCGACAAGGCGGCGATGGACGACTTCATCCTGACGTTTTGGATCGAATTTTCTTCTTAGAGAACCCTCTTGATGAAGTCACGAAGAGACTCATTCTTCCTTGATGCCAACTGATATAAGTCCGTGCTCGGAAGATGCCTCTTGTATGTTCCCTGGAAGTTGCGCGATGTAAGCGTGGCCCGGATCTCCCAGAGTCCGATTGATTTGCTTGGAAGTACTGTTAGCCATGTCCTCGCTGAGTCGGCTAAAACGACTGGAGGTAGTTAGCCATGCACTTTCTGATTTCCCCCAGGAGCTGCTCGAATCGCCAGAGTGTTAGACGTGAGCCAGGACTCGGGATTGGTCTTGCCATCGTATTTGTTGATTGCCTGTGGCTTGAAACTCGACGGCCAGTCGACCTGCTGTAGCTCCTGAGTGAAGGCCGGTATAGCCTTCGTCTTCATGAGGACTCCGACCCCGACTACGGCGGCGAAACCACTCGCGGTGGAGGCCAAAATGCTCGTTCTCGTCTTCCAGTTGGCGTTAGCTCGTCTTTGCTTCGTTCGCGGCGCCAAGCGTCGGTGTCCTACCGAAGATCAGCCATAGTTGGCCTCGGAGATCCCGGTTGTCCCGACGTCACTTCGACGTTGCCGGTTGTTGTTGTTTGGGTTGCCCTGAGAAGTGACGTTTGGCAGTGACTCCGTGTGCAACCGACATAGAGCCGCCCTGCTCGGCGTCGCTTTGAGGTAGACGAGACTGCCACTGGGATGCCGACCGGTTGTCGCGGTATGAGGTATCAGCCCGACTGTTTGGTGCTGCTGGACATGCAGACAGCGGTAAGCAGGCTTTTCCTTGCGATCGTCGGGGTGGCCTGTGTGCTCAGGCCCAAGTTGGACCGTGTCTAGTTAGGCGGTTGCGGCGGCCACGACGTTTCTGTTGTGGCGTGACGAAGACGTCGTGGTCGCCGACTTTTGTTTGGAGGGTTTGTTGCTGAGCGGTTCGCCCAGCCCTGCGTTAGGCCGTCGTTGCGGAGCTTGCAGGCGTCTTGCTTCTTTCCTCCTATCATTCTCGCAGTCGGCAGGCTTCCTCCTCTTGCTGCTTGCATAGTCGGCTGATTCCTGAGTGAGTAGAGCCTTTGGATGCCATGAAGATTTTCTCGTGGCGGGTGAGAAGCTTGCCAAAGCTGTTGTCTGACTTGGGGTCGGAATCCGACCGAGAGTCAGTAGTCGACTGAGGGGGTAGTAGTCGGAGTAGTTGATGGGTGATTATAACTTCCAACCTCCTAGGATCCGATCTGCGAGCGGCTCTGGCCGTATCCGAGTCGAACTCCAGAGGATCGGTTTGCCGCCGTTGGATGTTGTAGATGTAGATATCCGCGGCGTCTCCTAGTCCGAATGGAAATGACGATCTCTTCCTTTTTTGGCCCGATCTCGGCTGGCTCAAAACTGACCTCGTCCGAGTCAAACACCGAAAGAAAGAGTTGTCCCTGACTGGGGCGTATGGCAGATCGCCCGCAGACATGTCGTGAGAGATGTACTGCAGCATGTGTAGGCGACTGGCGCGGAGTCGGCTAGGTTCCCGGTAGATCAGATCGAGTCCGAGTCGGGCCAAGGTGAGATTGCTCGCATCTGGTCGGCGACGAAGTCGATGCTGTCCGAATGCGATTGTATCTCTGGGGAGAGTTGCCGCCGTCGACTTCGGTTGCTGTATCCAATCGAGCTTGTAGATGTAGATCGCGCCGAGGCCCCTACCTGGCGCGCCAACTGTCGATGTTTTACACCGGCAATAAATATGGGGTACTCGGCGGATTGGAAACTCGGTGGATTGCAAAGGAACACAGGGAGATTTATACTGGGTTCAGGCCCTCGCGATGTGAGGTAATACCCTACGTTCCAGTTTATATGTATTCCTTTGAGGATATACGTGGTAGTTCTGCAATGAACTTGGTGCACCTGCCCTCATGGGGCCTGCCCTGCCTACCCCTTATAACTGGGGGACAAGGTTACAACGGTAGGGTCCCCATCGGATTACGACTAGGAGATCTCCCTTTAGAGATATAACGCACCCGACTGAGGACTTATATTCCTTTCTATACAAGACGAAGTCTGCCGAATCTAGCTATATCTCTAATTACCAAGGCTAGGCCCATCCTCTATCGAGTGGCCCATATGCTTGTCATGAGTTACCCGGGCCCATGGCACCCACACCATCGCTCTCCC
>RYFJ01001967.1:0-62633 GCA_003991445.1 Oryza meyeriana var. granulata
CCCGACATCGAATGCTGTCACCACCTGTGTTATATAAAATTTGATGAAGACCTCTTTTGCATATTTCGAGCGGTTTTCTCGTGCTCCTAGAGTAAGAACTCAACAAAGACGATCCCGCTTCACCGTGGAAAACGTCCGACATGCCGGCGGGCTGGGTAATATGTCTCCGCGTATAGTCCCGTTACGGCAACAGGGAGTGATCGGAGCACCCACCCTACACGTAAAGCCAGACGCCAAGCGACCGTATCCGCGTCATAGCAACGGCAAGAGTGGCGGCGCTTCGCCAGACCGCAGGATGCTATCCGGGGTAACCCTTGAGCCTTAGGAAAGATCACCAAGCTCAGCTTAAACAGGCAGGCAGCCAGCCATATCACAATTGATAAGTGCAACTTCTATCTCATCCCGGGATTGGCTTTGGCCAAACCTCTGTTTGATCCTTGTGTTCCGGAAAAACTGTGAAAAACGGTAAATGGCGCATGTGCGTCGACTACACCGAACCTCAACAAAGCGTGCCCTAAGACCCATTTGTTAGAGTCTTCCCAGTAGATTTTATTAGTCCAAGTAGTGAGATGAACCATCTCGCGTGTTCGGTGTTAAACGTCCCATAAATGCGAACCATAGACCCCTTCAATGTTTTCTCGACTGTTATTAATTTTTAAATTCAGTTGCAAGAATTCAGTGTCAAAATTAGCTTGAGGGAACAAGATGTGGTTTTAGGGATAATTAAAACGCGTAAATCGACTCCTCAATCAACATGATGCACGGGGGATTCTGTGAAAGACTTGAAAAGTCTGCCTAATTATCAAGCTCTAATTGCCGTCTCAAGTCCTTGAAACATAGAGCGCAAAGCCCCGCCTTGACTAACCATACCCAATTGAAGGGCTATAGAGGTAAATAATGTGAGAGGATTTGGTGTCATGCCAACGATTCTCCATTAGAGATTGCTTACGCCATGCCTTTAGGCAAACCAGGCTCACATGTAGCGGACAAACTGTGAGTAAGCTTCTTACGTTTTCGCTTTTATATTCTGAGATTTGTCGGAACTCCTATGTTCCGCCAAAAGTGAAAACCTTTGGAGATAATAACGCCATAGTGCCATGAATGTAAATTAAATCTATGTGAAAAAAATTGAAACCCTAAAATGGTGCCGGCTCTATTGGTGGCGCTGGATCTTTAGATAGAAATACGTTTTCTCTCAAAAGCCTCCTTCGAAGATTCAGATCGACACCATGGAATTAACTGAACGTGAGGAAACCCCGGCTTTCTGCGACAAAGGAATCCGCCACCCGGGTCGGGCAACCTTTCCCCTGCTGGCATGGTTGCCATCTTGTTTTCAAGCAAAGACACCCTATGCTACTCGTCGTGTGCGGACTCCAGACTGGCGTCTGCGGCGACCCTGACCGGTGTTCTTCTTTCGACTCTTTGACCGTGTTAAAGCCCAGGAGAAAAATCCTACGACCAGAGAAAATCGAAGAGGAACATGGGCGAAGGCGCCGCGACCCAACCGTATAGAGAGTTAGGACGGGTGCCAGAAGCTTCCGACAGGCTAGCATGGGCCCCCCTGGGGGCACCAGTACGGTTTACCCTCCCCGACTGGCGAACGGGTAACGGGAGTGGCCTTTCTTCATTATGGCTCCGTCAAATAAGGCTGGCCCGGCAGAGGGTAGTCCAACGGCCGAACAACCTGTTTGCGCGCAAAAGGACCCGGGAAGGATAGCCGCTCGGCCCACATAATGGCCCAGCGGTGAACGCGCCTTCGAATACGTCAAGAACCCTTGTTCCCCCGAAACACCCCCTGCCGTATGCTGGCCATCACCCCCTGCCCCTAGACAACCGACCGTATATGCGTGTTAGTTCTGCGGGGCAACAACCACAGGTAGTCAGGCACATGGTTAAGAGGAGGGGGTTTCCGCTGTGAAGTAGACCGTGCGGATCAGCATGAATACTAAGGCCAACCTATTCAAGCGGTGCGGATGCATTCGAAACAGATCCGATAATGACAACGGCCAATGCGTGGATTTGGTCATAGGAGGTACCGTTGCCGACTCAAACAAGATACCCGCAGGTACCAGAAGCTGTTTACGCCTACTCATCACAGTCCGAAAGCTGTGCACTACTTTCAAGGCACATCAAGTCACGGTGGTCACACGTTTGTGCACACTGTGCGGGCATGTCTATCATAATCGCGCAGACACTGGAACCGAACTCCGGGGCTAAATGCCGGGACACAATCGACGGCGGAGTAGGCGATATTACCAGTCAGCCTGTTTTTGTCGCGACGCGACAGACTATACAAAGCTCGTCTAAGCTCTTAGCGACTTCGGCCGATGTGTGACAGAAAGTTTCAACTCCCCAACAAACAACAAAGCGTTAGAGTACTGGAACATGCTACTTCGACGGTTCCCTACGGATCGGCGCGTTGCCGGGGCTGGAGTCATTACTGAAATCCCCCACTGGCGAAAAGTGGAAGTACGTAGCTACAATTTCCACTTCCGGCTTCCCACAATCGTCGTCCGAGTATCGTAGCTCTTGTTCACGGTGCCGTCCGGCATCGCTATTATTCACTCGGCATGATTCAGGTCGGTAAACTCGCGACCTTGTGCCGGAGACTCCCAACTCGTGCGCAACCAAGTCATGAAAGACTGACCTGTCTCGACGACACAATTGGCGCACTATGCTGTCAGAGCGGGCCGCAACATGCGAAAAAGCGAGAGTTCGACGGGCTGGAAATCAGAGCGAGCGACGTCTGCGTCAATACCAACGACACAGGCAGATGACGGAGCAAACATTGGAGAGTGTCAACCGAGACAGCAGGTATACTTTCGTCGCCAGTACCGTGGGACATCTTTGATCGCAGCAACTTAGACATGAGCACCAGTTCCAGAAGACAACACCGCGCGAACCAGAGGGCGAGGTCTGAGGCGAGCTAACCCTGAGCGCAGGCCGGACGAAGTGCTGCAACATAAGGGCTCCAAGAACCATTGGAATGTCCTTGGTCTCTCCTTCCAATCCCTAAGAGAACGGAGTCAGACGACTACCCCAGAGAACGACTCGCAGTCAAGCGAGAGATCAAGCGTCGAGCCAACTACGCCTAACCTGCTCAAGTCGGAGAGCTGTGCTCCGGAAGGAATTGGAGTCCATCCGCTCTTAACGAATAGCGCTTGTTGAACATCCACCCGAGGAAGGCAAGCAGATCTGCATTATAACATCAATACCACCGAAGGCATATTGGGGTGCATACCACGCTGCATCCAGTACGGTTTAGGTACGGTGTTAACAGTGAAAGGTTAGGCTGCAGGTTCTTCGTGGGACCCACCGCGTAGTCAGGCGAGATCTGGCCGAGAGAACGAGCGGTTTCGCAGGTGCGGAGGCGGTTGCCAGTTGCTTCGAACAAGACACGACAAATCTTCCCGCACAGGAACTCCCCGAACGTTTAGCCCATCCCCAGTGCTCTGGCCATCCACTATGGGTGGGCTCGACCATCGGTCGCGCCCTTCCAAGGTGAAAGCAAGATCGCCATGGAGGAGTTAAACACGCTGTGTGTTATTGCGTTCGCAGTGGACGTAATTCGACCAAGAGTGGGGATTGAGGCTAAACCCTCGGCAGTAGCAAGAGGTTCGGACGGCAGCACGAGTGCAGAATGGAACATTCCCATTACCTTGCAGAAATTTACAGGGTATACCTACCTTGGCTGGTCCCTGGAACTCTGCCATCGATAACCTATCAACGGCACTCAGTTCGCGGCGGCCTAATTCTGCGCGAGAGAGTTTTCGTTGCGAACGAACTCTCGGCATCAAATCTGCTCACTGTCCCATCTGTGGCCACACAACGTCCGAGCAACGGACGCCAGGGCGCGAGCGAGCCAACGAACATGGTCCTTACAAGCATCAAGGCAGACTATACGGGAGCGCGACTACACCACTCCATGCGGGGGCGGTGGGTACAAGAATACCCTGCTCCCTTACAATCTCCGGTCTCCAGAACCACGGTTAGCGGGCAACAGGCGCAATCCCCTTTCTTCCTGCGTTACGGGGCCCGAACGGCCAGTGCTTCTAACGACAGAGATACAGTTCGGCTCATCGCTGTACCGAGTCCGGGCTTTTACTTCCGAGGACGACTCCAACAGCACCCGACCTGATCGAATTAGATCAGCTGGTGAAGGAAGTAGAAGACGCTCCCCGTAGGAAAAATCCAGTCGGCAAGGATCTTCGAGGCCTGTCTTCGCTACCCAACGGACAATCCGTCCCATGGCCGAGCGCCTAAATTGTGGCGCGGGGGGATCTGCGTTCTAAGGGAAATCTAGACCCAAACCACCCACCAGGACAGGCTATCACTACTCCGCCAATGCTGGGGTAAGGGTCGTAATCGTTACTAGCCGAGTGTGTCACGCGGTCCACGGCGCCTACCACAAAGAGCAAAGTATCTCTCTTCTCAGTCACCAACTCGTGAATGTGGGTATAGAACACTACGTCCTTTCTATACCTGAGCTTACCGAGTTTGCCATGGTAGTCTAGTTTAATTCACCTGATCACTACCCGCTTGTTCGCCAGTCGAATTAGGAGTCGGGTGGCTGCATGTATATTGTGTTCTGTCAATAACATACAAGCTTATTTCACCCGGTTATGAAGCCTTGCCACGAACTGTGCGTTCGCCCGAGTTTATTAGCATCTTACTCGAACTGTTTTTATCAAGTTCTATCGAATTAACACGTGCTCCTGACGATGTCCGGGCAAAAGGCTTAATGAGCGACAAACACGAATAACAGAGTTTTTAGCAAGGTCTACGAACAAGTGTTGATACACCATGACCGTAGTATGAAAGGCATATAATGAGCACCGAGTCTAACAATCGCGGTATAGCCTTTACAGACCCAGGTCTCGGGGTGAGATGCGCGTTCAGCCAGTTCTGGCTTCGCCTGTGAGAATCAGCTCCAGCGCTTCCTCGGCGTCGGTCTCCTCGAATAAATCCCTCCCCGGATGGCCTCAATGTCCCCTCGGGTAGAATGGACTTGGTCCTAATTGTGCTTAAGGCTGGCCAGCGCCGGCGGCAACGGTTAAAACGCCTCGGTCTGAGTACCTGTCAGGGCACTCGGCGCGTACCTCGAGAGCGTCCCATGTGTAATTCCCTTTGTGAGGAATTCTGCTACAGTTCTGGTTCGCCCACATGGCTGGGGATCTACAAGGTCAAGATCCCTTTCACGGACCCGACGAGGGGCCTCCCGGGACTCCCTGTAGTGACCTTACTCCTTCGTGTTGTTAGAACAGCCATGGTACGTGTGCATGGACGTTGGGCTCTCATCCTGCCCAAGATTTGGTCTTGGCAAAAGTAGAGAACTTCCCTTCGGGATTTGTAAAACCGGCGTATCTACACAGGGTGACTAAAATATTGGTTGAGAATCACAGTCGGGTGAGACTACTGTCGTAGTCGGCCTCCCACCGGCCCGTCTTCTCCGAGTTCGGCCTTCTCCTTACGAGCTTGACGACGGCCTTCCTCAATTGTCTCTGACTTCTCCCGATCAAGCTCTGGTGTTGGCCTTATGGTTCAGAATACGCTTATGACCCTTCCAGTCTCTAAGGGAACACGGTCGCGTGTGGCTTCTTTGCGGCGCTCCTTCAGCTGCGACTTCTCCCGCTCGATGTCTTATAACACTCCGAAGTCGAGGTCTGCCACCAGGAGAGTAGCCAAGAGTTCAGTATCGTGGCAGTTCTCATGACACCACCGAGCAGTCGATCGACATAGCTGGAAGAACACATCCCACGGTTCAGTCGGGAATTGCTCGAGATTTTTACCTCTGATCTTGTCTCCGCTAAGGCCCATGTCTCTGCCCTGAATGCTGTATGCGATGTGTAACGACCCCGCTTTCATTCAATCCCAAGGTCGCGTCCCTCCTCGTGGTGAGTGCAGGCCCATCATCATAAATCTCTGGAATTTAAAACCTTCATATGAACAACGGAAGCTGTTTCACTGTCAATTCCGTTGATTTGGATCGGCGGAGCGCAGTGCTTCTGTGAGCCAGATCTGCCTCGATCGCCTTCATGCTGTCAACGAGCTTCTGCTTGGGAACATTAGAAGAACAACACGATGGAGCGATGAGTCTATAAACACCTCCAAGACCAAAGAGATTGCTAAGGCCATCTTGCACTTCTACATATTAATGTGCGTACCGGTGACCCAACTGGGACACACCACTTGATGGTGCAACAACCTCCCGCAGGCTCTCGCGCCTCTCTACCTTCGACACTTCCATCTGAGCACTTGAAAAGTCTTTACCTTTCCTGTCGCGATCGGTGAAAGTCCACCTGGTGAGGTCTGGGCATCACTCGTGGGCCGAGCTTCATCCGATCAGATGTGCGAGGATCTTCGCTCGGCGGCGGTCAATAACTGGGTGGTTGAGATGCAGAGACGTAACCATGATGGCGACGGGGTCCTGGCCTCGGCACCGCTATCCTACAACATCGGGACCGGCTCGGGTTCCGTTCCCCGCTCCGCGACGTGACGTGCCTCGGGCTGGAGCCTCAGTTTCAACAGGCCACCTCTGTTCGATGTGACAAGGTAGTGGTTGTGGGTGATCGCTGTAGTGCGGAGCCACCTCGGTCCAGCGACCGGGCTGGCCGCCCGGTCAGCAGGTGGTTTGTTGCCGCTGGCTCGGCTGGGCGGAAGCTTCATCAAGTGGAGAGAACAGCCATGGCAACCATTTGTTGAGGGTCGATATCGGCCCGCTTCCCTGCGCAACTATGGCGCAAGACACTCAGAACACAAAAAAGGAAATTTAACATACAACGAACTTACAGTAAGGCCCGATATACAGTAAGCGTGCGAGCGTGCGTTGTAACCTAATCTGTGCTTCTGCCTAGCCTGCCGCTCAACCCGCGATGCGCTCAGCTCACTCGCCCCGGTTGGTGCTCATCGACGGCAGAGGCATATCAGCCGTGAGTGCGCCCTACGAAGCTCTGGAGTATGGTTGGGTGTGGCGGGGTGATATTCCTCTGTGCCGCCCAATCGGCCGTGCCCGTGCTAACTTGTTGGGCCCTTGCAGACGCTCTTGGCTGAGTACGAGCGAAGCGTCGGAGCCAAGCGTGCTGAATACTCAGCCTGGGACTTCGACCGAGCCGTGCGGCGTGTGCGGCATTCCATATCTTCAAGTGCTGTCCGCACTCACGGCGCGCCGCGTGAATCATGGACCGCCGTCGCCTCCGATACAAATCGGTTTGCCGGCGCGTCCTTGAGTCGGGCTTGGGCATCAGAGGGACTCCTCGCCCTGCTATCTTCAACGCGACCGCCATACAATGGACGAGAGTCTTCATCAAATTCCTCATGCCACTACAAGCAGTCGACAAGATACCATCACGCAAGGTTGAACAATTCCCGTTCCAACAGGCGTTCACCACAGAGAAGGTAGAAGGTTACCTTGGTCCCCGGCCGGATGAAGTATAGGCGGCAACTCGGCGGTGATCACTTCGGTGGCAAGACCCCTTCAGAAAGTAGCCAAACAAGGTATCGGTCACTGGCCCCCTTTACTACAATGCTCGGTCTCGCGTGTCTACCCGGTGGATCAGTGTTTTACCTTGAAGGCCAACAGCACGGAAAGCGCTTCTCAAATACGTCATCGGCTGTTGATCGCGCCTCGTCAGAAGAACGACGAGCCACCATGGGCCCTGTCAGCCGGCCTCTCTGTTGAGGTTGTGCATCTATCGTCGTCAGCAATATATGTGCCTGGCCCAGTTGCTCTAACGTTGGCTCCGAGACAGGCTTGAGTCGTAAACACCGACAAGGCGGCATACCAGTAAACTGGGCGCAAGGAAAGGAGCTAGAATACGGAACGCCGGTAAAACCACTCCTTTGCCAGGAACCACTTCAGACGGAAGATTTCAAGGCGCAACATCGACTATATTACATGGCGGTCACTTCTTAGGTGACGACGCAGCCCCCCGATCACACGATATTGCTCTTGGAAGCTGGGTTTGAACATGGAAACATTAGGAGTGTCCCGGAAGAGGGATGACCATGCGGGCTCAACAACCCAGAAAGCGACTCGCAAAAGTAACGAATATGGAGATCTGAAGGATCGAGTTGGGATTTAAATGCACCCAACCTCCAGCTCCGAATAAAGCAAGGATGCTTGTGACGGAAGAAAATCGCACGATGGCGGAAGACGACAGAGCGGCGACCCGAGTGCGAAAGAGAAGAGGCGGAAAACTACCGTGCAACCAGGCCGGGGTGATGGCGGGCCGACTTCATACCCTCGCCGACCGCCAACGGATCACTGGTTCTTATGGGCTAGGGTCTAACTTCAGCTCGCTCTCCAGCGTCTCAGCTTCACCGAAAGCCCAATACCTCGAGATGTCTCAAGAATGCTCCCGCGAGCAAGCCCGACAGGATTCGTCGCCTTTGCAGATTGGATGTGTGTCCGTAGATTCTTGGGAAGCCAATCAGGGGACTTGAATAAACGAAGAGGATTGAAATGCGCTCGAGTCGGGTGGGGAACGGCTGCTGCTAACCCTAGCCGGGCGGAGCGAAAAAGCTAGGCGCGAATGGAACACGAAGAGATGGCTGCTTTGGGAAAGACGACGGAATCTTTTGCTCTCTCCCCATCCTTTTATAGGCCTTACCGACTAGATGCGCCCGGCCTGCCAAGTTTGGTATTGGGCCGACCAAGACAATGAGTTCTACAGTACATGCTCCATGTGGCCGCCCAGCAGGCTTGAGTTGAAATTATAGCGCGGGGGGCTACCCACAGGAGATCGATGAGGTAACAGATATGCTTCATGAAAGCCTTACTGCTAAGCATATATTGGGTATCTGTTATCACCAGGTCTCGGGATATATCTTTACAAGATTCACAAGCCTGCGTCTCATAAGAATTGGGGATGCAGGTATAACTTTCTCGGAACACCTAAACCAACATAATGATTTATTTCATAAGTGGTATCGCCTACAAGCGTAGCCATCAGTTGCATGAGCCGACATTATTCCAAGCCGACATGACGCTGAAAGAGTCTACTTTCGAGTAGTGCACTACTCGGGAAGAGACTAATAAATATATTCCCGCTGACATGATGCGGAAAGTCTTAGCTTTGAGTGCGGACGCCACTCGAAAAGACTATAAACTCATATTCCGACTGACATTAAAAGTCAAAGAGTCCTATATACGAGTAACCTCCTACTCGGCAAGGACTATAAATTATATTCGGTGACCATGATACCGAGAGTCTCATGATACCAGTAGTAATCTACTCGGGAAAGACTGTCCAAGTGTGAAAGATCTTGACTTTATGTTTAATTGTCTCACAATTTAAGCACAAAGCGGGGGCTACACCTAATAGGTGCGCCTATTCGGCGCACATTATTCATATATTTACATGAAAGCCCTTCATAGCCTCGCTGCCACGGACATGAAGCAGGACTCAGGAAGACTTACTCGGACAAAGAGTACTCGGGAGCATCGCACTCGGGTAACCTTCACCTGAGGATGAGCACTCTGCATCAGCTTGTGACTTCAACTATGAAGGTCTCAGGGGCACTGTGGGAAGCCATGCCCCGGGTGCCGTAGCGACTCCTATCAAGCACCATGGTGCCTATTAGAGATGAATAGAGAGTTATGGGCAGATCAGTAAAAATATAGACAGATGGCTCATGATAGGCACCTGGTAGGCGCTGTGCTTGTACAGAGTAAGGAAAATGAGCCTTAGTCGGAGTAGGATTCCTATCTCTATAGAAAGGAAGATCCCTTGGTTATCTGAGCATGGGATCCTACCATGTACCCCTGTCCCCTAGTATATAAAGGGAGGCAGGGTGCCCCATGAGGGGGACCAAAGAGATCATGTATGCATGAAACCACCTCAGAGGCAATAACACCTCAACTGGATGTAGCTAATTCACCTCACAACGAGGGCCTGAATCCATAGTAAGTTCGCGTTGTTTCTCTCGCAATCCACTCACGATTCAGGTCGCGCGCAGTAGTCCCCATAGGTAATTAGCGCCGGTGCGTAAAACATCGACATGTACATGTTCCAACATTAGGGGCTGTTAACAAGATGAAGCATATCTGATTATTTTGATTGGGTCCCTATTAAAATAGCATCTTGCACTGTATGATTTAAGGTACACATGCAAGTCGCGGCCACAATGCGGATATGTCACTATTTAACGACTCAAATCTTGATAGACCTATGAGGCCATATAGGCGCCCTGGTACCTCGCGGAGAGCATTTAGGGCCACTTGGATAGGAGGATGGACCTAGCCTTAGTAATTAGGCATACAATAGGATTCGCATACTACATAACCTTGCACGGATAAGGTAAAGATATAGTCCTAGTCGAGTTAGCAGTATTGTATTCCCTAGAAGGAAATCCCTTGGTCGGAGTCCAACTGGGATTCCTACTTTGTTAACCCTATCCCCTGTATATAAGGGGAGGCAGGGTGCTCCCTCTGAGGGCAGAAGAAGAACAATCTCACCAGAGAAACCTGCAAAGGGCAATACACCACACTGGACGTTTAGGGTATTACCTCACTCTCGAGGCCTGAATCCAGGTATAAATCATTCGTGTTCCTTTGCAATCCTATCAAGTTTAGTCTTGTGTCACGCCCAGAAATTCACCAGAATTTTCAAGCTAATTTGTGCAATAAATCCTCTCCAGTAATCAGCCGAGTACACAAATTGACAATTTGATAAACATAACCAAAACGAAATAACGATAAATACTTAACAACAGAGCACTTAGTCCTCACATGGCAGAAGAAAAACAATCAGCGGAATGGCAACTAGCGTAGCTTTAGCTCCAAGCCACAGCAGCTCAACTTGGTATAAGCCAAACACCATCTTCTCCTCCATGCAAATTACTTCATTTCTAAAGATTGTCAATAATGGCAAGACTGAGTACCACCTACACCGTCACTCTGTAACGGCCAAAATTTGGCACAGTTCGCATCTGGATTTGGTAAGGAAAGAAGATATATCAGCCGTTTGGAAGCTAATCAGAAGAAGCCAGATTCGGGAGAGAAGGAATCGTAGGACCACGACATGGCAGTCAATTACCTTATCTACTAATTAGGTAGTTTTGATAATTTTTTAGGAAACCTGATCTCGTATCTGATCGGGGTTGTTAGTTTTTCCTTTGTATAATTAGGAAACTTCTGTTTCGTGGTCCTATTAGGACTGTACCAACTCGTGGGTATTATATACAAGCTCCGCGAGTGCACGCCCGTGTGACCTTGTATCTATCAATCCAATCGATCAATCAACTTTTTTTTCGGGTGGCGCATCGCCACCGGTTCTTTACCAAGCGGGATTCTTGCTTCGTCGAGGCGGGGCTGCATCGGGGTTAGGTCGTACCTCTGCCTGCGAGAGGGTAAGTCTGTTTTCTTTCAATCCCTTTTATCTCGACTACCAATCGGCTAGGTACTTTCTCGGTTAGGTCTGATATTCTAGTCTCTATGGTAGTCGGCTTACCACGTGTCATCGGATCTGTCTACGGCTGCATCGGTTCGGTCGACCTCTTAGGCCGATCAGGTATACCACATCACGCGGTGCTAGATCTTAATCAGTTTACTGGGCGATTATCATCAGTTCGTGCTGCATTCGGTTGGTCCGACCTACTGAACTGCCAGCGATAAATCGTTCCTGCTAGGCTGATGGTTTTTTGCGCAAGCGTCTTATCGGAATGTATAGCCGGTAAGTTATTTTCATCACAGTTGCATTAGATCTATCGGTTTGTTGAGGTTCTTTACTATTATCATCTGTGCTGCATCAGTTAGGTTTGAACTACTAGATCGATAATAATAGATTTATCCTTGTCGAGCCGATCGGGTGTATATGCGACGTTCTATCGGAGTGCTTAGCCGATAGGTTATCTTTCTTATAAAGCCGACTGTATTATCTTTATTATTTTGGTCATCTATATTATCATCGTTCTCTAGCCGATGCACATTGTGTTTCTTGGCAGTCGGCTAGTTCACTATTCTGCCTATCTATTTTATCATCGGCTCCTAGCCGATGCACATGTTATACTGACATCTTGTCTCTTTGATCATAGCGCTATCGGTTCCTAGCCGATACACAGGTGCCATCGGCTATCGGCTACGAGGAGTCTACATCAGCCCGTATCGGCCGATAGCCGATTGCGCAATTGCTGCCGATCCGGGCACGAGGACCAACAAGGACCCGGACGCGAGCACGAGACCCGGGCGCGGGTACAGGCAGAGGCCCGGGCACGAGCATAGCGGCATCGGCTGGAAGGAATCCGTATCGGCTTGCTGGCCGATTGGATCAGTAATCCAATTTCTTCATCTCCTTGTCAATTGCGAGGTCAAATTGACTGGCACGCCCGCGAACCTCAAATATTTTAGGACCTGCACTGGAGCTAAGCAGATCTCCCAGGCCTTCGCGTGTCACCAGACGCCGAACCAGATCGTCAGCAAGCTTTTCGGCACACCCGGCGGTTTTCGGCGTCAACACGTACTCAACAAGCCACACTAGCGAATGCAATGTAATACAACAGGATACCAAAGGAAAGGCATAATATGGCTTATTTGCATAAAACCGCATTTAAAACATTTGCATTTAAAATCATTGAAAACAATATAGTTTAGTTATTAATCAGTATTGAATCAACCACTGAACAACGCTCCAACGCAGTTCAGGCCCAAACCATAACTCTCCAAACAGGAGCTATCAATATTTCATCAATTATCATCATTGTTAAATAGTGTGGGACTAATCACAGAAACATTGCTAGGCCGCTCATTAACCGCGAGCACGGCTATTCGAATAGTTTTACTCTGGCCAGAGATGTACCAATTTACCCACAAGACACAACTCCACAACACATCACTGTGCGCCTTAATACCACCATGGTACCTTGGAAAGGAATTGTGATAAGATCCTCTATGTAACCCACACAACAAGGGAGCCACCCGCTAGACCACCAGTTTCAGGCAGGAGCTGATGAGGCCCCCAACAAGGAAACGATCCAACGCCCAAGACATGGACTTATTGACGCAGCCATGGTGGTCTTATTAACACAGCCACAACACACCATGGTGGAACCCGGTTGAACGTACTACACATTGGATCCTACCATTACCCATGCTGGCTTGTGGTTAGCACGAGTATTGCTTCGCAACAAGTAGTCCGCGAACCGGTCCTTAATTGTCATGAGCACCGCTAGCAACATTCCAACCATGGTGCTCACAACCCACCCTCAGGCAAGTTTTAATTGTCACATTTAATTAATCAACCACGACTCACGGTCGTGAAATTGTAGCCATTAATCATTAATTAATCAGAATGAATAGTTTCCCACATATAATGACACTATAGTTTCTAAGCATGGCTAAGCAAATCATAAATAATCTAGCCAGATAAATAATTAAATATCTAGCTAGTCAATATTATTACCCAGGGTATCAAGGTATAGATATCAACATCAAAATGGCCATAATAGTCAAGAATCATAGGATAATAAATTAATACCCATATAATGACATTCAAAAGCATTTCATGCAATAACTTTAAAATAAAATACTTTTCGCAAATGGGATCAACATGCTCAAGGAAATTGTCGTGTGACTTGCCTTGCAATCGTAAAAGTCTTCAAATGATCTTCCGAACTCTTCCGCAGACTTCGCAATCTTCCGAAACGACGATTATACTCAACTACACGTAAAACGATAATAATCCTAAGAAACTCCAAATAAACAATACATAAAAATACATAAACAAGTAGATTATAATTTTAGATAAATTTAGGAACAAGAACGGGTCAAATCGGAGTTCGGATGGAAAAGATATGGCTTTCGGAATATTGAATTTGGAATAAATCCTAAAAGAATTGGAAAAGAATATTCTCTAGATGTTCCGATTAAAACTAATTATTTTGGATAAATGCTGAGATATGGGATCCATGATCAGTGACCAGGCGTATGGTGGACTTGGTTCATGGATTTAGAAATAGGAGGGACGAATGGAATGTTGAGGTGGATAACATGTGGCCGAAGGGGATGAGGTGGCAACCGAAGTGGCAGCTGAGGTGGCTAGGGCTGACATGGCTTTGACCGATTAAAAGGGTTAGACGGCCAAGGTGGCTCGGATCGACTTCGGATTATCGGACGATTGAGATTTATTGGGGCACTGTGCCTCGGGTCCCCTAGTCATGCACTGGGAGAAACACCGGGCCCAGAGGTCACAAAGGAGAATACTGCTAAGGATGTCCGACGATGTGATGACGGTGTCCCGTGGCATACAGAGGCAACAAGGCAGACGGACCGGGGACGGCGTGGCCAAGACGAGCCGGAGGGACACGGCGATGACGACGGACTTCGGGCTCACCGACGGCACTGAATCACAGAGACGGCGATGACGGCTCATCGGCCAGGACGACGGCAGATGGGGAGTAGAGCAGGGATGGGATGAGGTGGCGTAGCGATGGTGGCGCTGCAGGCAACAGCAGGAATGGCGACGGCAGGCGACGACACCGGGTGGCGGAAAAGACGGCCTGAAGGCGGTGCGGCGGACCGGGCGACGGAGCAGCGACCCGGGCAACGCGACGGCGGATGGCCAGGAGGGAGCGGGCGACGGCCGGCACGACGACAGCGGGGGACGTAGCGGCGCTTGGCGAAAAATGACGAGGAGCAGGAGGCAGAGGCGACTAGGGGAGGCGCCGTTGGGGCAACACGGCCGGAGAGGAGGCTTAGATGCCGGCGACGATGAAGCAAAGGTGGGTGCGGCGAGATGGCCTTGCCGCTGGCGCGGCGACCAACCAGCGGCGCACAGCAAGCAGATGAGAACGCGACGGGCGTCGCTGTAAACGGCGGTGACGATGCCGGGCGGGCAGCAGAAGCGGTGCGAGGCAGACGGCGAGACGGCGGACTCCAAGCGACGGCGGCAGATGGGGGAAGACAGAGGGCGGCAGAGGCAGCGACGTCGGCACTGGAGAGAACGGCGCACAGGCGATAGATGACGACGACGACTACCTGGCAACGGCGACGACGAACAGGAGGCAGAGGAGGATGGGCGACGATGCCGATTGGAAAAGAGCGATGGCAGCGATGAATCAAAGAAGGACGGCTTCGGTCCGAATGCTCACCGGCGACGGGAGGAGGCGGCGTCCTAGGCAGCCGGCGGGTCTGGAGTTCACCAGCGGCGGGGATTGAAGACGACGACGACGGCGACAACAGGCAGAGGAGGAGGGAGGCGACTACGAGGATGCTCACCGTGAAGAGACGACGGCGATGACGGCTTGGGGCCTCCCAGCGACGGCCGGCGTCGGAGGGGACAGCGACGGTGGCAGATGAGAAACAGGGGCGGCTCCGCAGGCGACGGCGCTAGGAGCGGAAGAGGCAGCGGCTCCGGCGGAGGCAGCAGAGGCAGGGCGGCGACGGCTGGGAGCAGCGCAGGGCGCCAGCGCGGCGGCAGGTGTAGACGGCGGCGCGACACGACGGGTGGCGGCGGCGCTCTGCCTCGGGGCGGCGGCAGCTTGGCAGCGTGGAGAGGAGCAGAGCCGGCTAGGGCACAGGGCTGGCGGCGGTACATATATAGGGGCGGCAGCGGGTTCGGCGGTGGCCGTTGCGGGGCGGAGGCGGTGGCGCGCGCAGCGGGCCGGGGTTGGGGCGGCCTGGGCCGAGAGGGAGGCAGGCACCGAGGCCTGAGCTGAGGAGCTCGGCCAGGGGAGCTCGGGCTTCGGCCAGCCATGGCCTCCAGCGGCAGATGCAGAGAGAGAGAGCAAAAGAACAAAGGGGGAGATAAACAGGAGGGAGAGAGAGGACCAGGAAAAAAAAGAGAAAAGAAAGGAGAGAATTTGGAAAATTGGAATTTATAGATTCGAGGAATATTTCCGAATCAAAAATTGTAGAAATATTCGGGACATTGGAATTATCTGGGTACGAGGATATATATATATATATAATATACACGTATATATATATTGGGGATTGAAGGGTATTTGGACGAATTTAGAAAACAAAAGTATATTTATTAGGGTCCAAGAAACAGAATATTTTGTGGGATTCCGAGAATGGAAAATATTTTTCCGATGGAAATTTGGGGAGTAGAATATCGGGATATTCGAGGAATATTTGGGAAACAAATATCGAATTATCCATCAGGTTGGGAACTAGAGGAGATTTTCCAGGAACTGGGAAATGGCATATTCCAAATAAAATATTTTGGGATTAGGGCATTGACAAGGGTGTTTTATTAGGACTGGAATTTGGAGAAATCTCAGACAATTGGGGATTTGGATTTATTTTGACAGAAAAGGAGTTTAAAGAAATATCTAGGATTTATCTCAAAGGGAAATATAGATATTTCAAATACAAAGGATCTCGGATTGGGAGTCCAAAAGAGTTCTAGAGTTTCAAAAATGAATAAATCCGGTAACCCCGAATTTAGGTTTTCGAGGTGACTTTAGGGTTCTAGGAACGACACAAAACCCTAGAAGAAAAGGAGTCAGAGTTCACGATGAACGGGGAGACTTCAAAGGACTGAATCAGAAACGACCCGAACAGGGGAAAAGAAAAGGAATTTATTTATATTTATTTACTTACTTTAGTGATCTTTATAGCATTAAAATTAATTCTGTAGCTCCGAAAAATCCAAGAAAATTTCAGAGAGTTTATTAAATCACGGGGAATTTAGCAGAAGTAAATACCACCACGAAACACAAAGAATTTATTATTATAAATACTCAAACGCTTAAAATACTCCGACAAAACCCCTGGAATATAAAAGCATCCAAGTATTTATTTTAGGATTTAAACATGGGATTTTTAATATTAGAAATTTCAAAATTTTATTCAAACTCTTTTCTCAAACAAAGATTTTCTAGTGTATTCTTGTATTTTCATTTACCCGT
The DNA here is from genome assembly GCA_003991445.1 of Oryza meyeriana var. granulata. Classification (NCBI taxonomy): domain Eukaryota; kingdom Viridiplantae; phylum Streptophyta; class Magnoliopsida; order Poales; family Poaceae; genus Oryza; species Oryza meyeriana. Next base: position 16,852 of record RYFJ01001967.1, read on the forward strand.
GATAATTTTTAATTAAGACGATTTTCAGGGCGTTACAGGTCTCACGAGTAGCCCTATATTATTATTGTCGATACAAAACATCGACATGACCATTACTGAGCAAATCGGCCAAAACCAGCTTACCCAGCGCATGCCTATAAAGCGACGGGAGAGTGAAAAGATTCCCCTTTCTCTCCCAAATCACCAAAGTGTTTCAGCTCCTGCACACGTGCCAAACTTCATGCCCTCCACTCCATCTAGGCTTTCCTATAGCTCAAACTCCCTTCTAGAAATCCATAGAAATCTCTTCCCCTGCATCGATTCCCATCGTCCAGAAGCTCTCCTGCTCAGTTCCACACCCCGACAATGCCAAGAGCACTGTTCGACATCCCCACCATGTTGTCTGGACCGTGGCCGATGTCGAATACTTGCATGACAAAGCTTGCTCTTCTGGTGGGGAACCGAAGGAGCTCATCAACTGGCGCCCCGCCGCTAGTGAATGGATCCCCATGCTAGGTCCCCATGAAACAATGGTTTTCACTTCTTTCTTTGACCGTGGTCTTGCTCTTGCCGCTTCTGATTTCCTCCATGGGCTCCTTGATTACTAAAAGATTGAGCTCTACACCTCAACCCCAACTCTATTCTTCATATCTCGATCTTCGTCACTCTTTGTGAAGCCTTCTTGGGGATCGATCCCCATTTCAATCTCTTCTGTTTCCTGTTCCATGTCAAGCCACAACCCTCCAAGTCCAAGATCTAGGTGATAGGGGGAGCAGGCCTTCAACTCCGCAACGAGATGAAGAAGGCCTAGTTGTATGTTCCCCTGAAGACCTCTCTGAAAGGGTGGCATTAGGAGTGGTTTTATTGCTCCAATCTTGAGCCCTCCTTGCCGCCCTTCTTGGGAAATCCTCCCACATTATTGGAGAGCTGGACCGCTCTACCATCACAGGCAGAGATGGTCCAGGTTCAGTTGCTGCTGGAGAAGATTGATGCACTGAAGAACACGGGGATAACCAGGCCCGGGGTGGCCAGGACCTTCCAGAATCGCCTGATTCGACCTTTGAAGGCTAGGAGCCATCTTGGCTATTCTTACGAGGGAAAGAGGGATCCAACTTGGGAGTGTGTTGACTTTGTCAACAAGGACGTCATCACCAACACCTTGCTTGGCTACTTCATCAATGGAGTCGTCAAGACTCTAGATGCCGAGAGAGCCCCCAAGTCGTACAGCTAGGACAGGCCCCGTCCAGCAGTAATATCTCGTTTCCTCATCAACTCTGATACTTGTCTGTGATGTGTTGCATAAATGCTGTCCAATCGAACTTTCCTTGATGCTTCATGCTTTTAGGAATTCGCCGACTTTGTCTCTAACCCACCCAACCAGCTGGCCAATGGGTCTAGAAAATGGCCGGCCAGCCCTTCTTCAGTTCAACCTAGCCCCAAGAGGGCTGGGAAGTGACCAATGATGGACCAGGCCAAGAAGAAAGATATGTCGAGTAAAGCATTAGGCAGTCCAATGATCAAGGACCTGGACCGATGATCAAGGACCCCAGCAGCACAGCCCCTGAACTGACCAGCCCTAGGACCACGCTGCTGACTACCTCCATGCCCCAGTCGGCCGCATCTAGTACAGTGCTAACTGGGCCAAGCTCTACGCTACCGACTGCCACGCCCAAGAGCCCGACAACCAGCGGTACTCCGCCGCCGAGCAGGCCACCGGGCCCATCACCGACTACCTCCACCCCTAGCGCACAGGGGTGGAGATTTAAGATTTCTAGAAGGTATGAAAATCCTCACTCTTTAGAAAATCTTGAGTAATTTTGCAACATCTTGATTGCTGAATAATTTTGCAGGAAGCCAAGTGACACTGATCCCAAGTGGACAACGCCACCAACCCCCGTAGCTGCTCCTATCCTGACTGAGGCCAAGATCACAGAGCCACAGCTCAAGCGAAGTGTTGTCCTAGCCCCTGAGGTTGAGACAACCCACTCGTCCGGGCTGTAGACTTCACCCAGTCAGGACACCGTAGCTGACATCCTAGTTACTGAGCTTGCCGAAGACCTAGCACCGCTAGTTGATCCAAGGCCTGAGACTCCCTCTCCTTAGCTTTCCTCATCTTCAGACGACGATGACCTCCCAGGCTCGAAGCTCCTCCACCAAACTTTCCCTAGATGTTCTACTAGGTCACACCGGACGGAGACGAGCAAACTTTTGAGCTGAATGAAGAAGCCACCCAAAGGGAGTGAGCCAGTCTGATGGAGGCTGCTATCACAGCGTCAAGGAGCATCCAGGTATGTAGCCCATCAAATTGTGTTTGCTGATTTGCAGTTCCTTAGAATCTTCTGCTATTGTTACTTGTCTTGCCTGACTGAAACATAACTCATGCAGCAAGTAGTAGATCGATCTGAGAAGATGGGTAGTGTCCTTTCCCAACTCGCTCCTCAGCTGACTCAACTCTACCAGCTCCAAGTCACTAAAGACGACTTGGAGAAGACTAGCAAGGAGAGGGAGGAGTGGATGAAGGACTCAGTGAACAAGCTTAGGGACAAGAACTGGGTAAAGACAGGGACCATCAGAGGTATGTTCCCCCTTCCGCCTGAGTGAATCCAGTCATCATCTCTGTATTCTTGATATTTGACTTTGCATGGTGTAGCTCTAGAAACCAAGCTAAACAACCAGTCCTTGGAGATCGAATGCTTGAGGAAAGAGCGAAAGGAGCTCGAGAAGGTGAAATCCAAAGTCGACACCGAGTATGCAAGTAAGTCGCATAACTGCTCTTGTACTCTACCCGACTAGATATCCAGTTTTGGTAATTCTTCTTCTCTATGTGAGCAGCCTTTAAAGGAAATTCACAGATCCAATTCGGCACCTTCACTGGTGAGATAAAGGTGATAAAGGAATCACGGAACATCATAGTTGACTCCACGAGGACTTTACTGGACATTATGCAGCCAAGCCTAGCTGGACCTAGCTCCAGTTCTATCTCACAGGTGGCGTAGCGTCTTGAAGAGGCCCCTGTCCTTCTGAAGAAGTACTCATCTGAGCGCGTCACCGTGGGGATTGCTCAAGCATTGGCTATGACGAAATCTCTTGTGGTGGCCATGGGCCCCAGGTACCTCATGAGAAGCATATGGGCCACTCGGGTAAAGGATGGGCCTAACCTTATAATTAGAGATATGATAGAGCTCGGCAGACTTAGCCTTGTACGATAAGTAATATATAGTCCTAGTCGGGCAGGTTATATCTCTAAGAGGAGATCCATTAGCCGTAGTCTGGCTAGGATTCCTACTTTGTAACCCCGTCCCCTAGTATATAAGGGGAGGCAGGGGCACCCCCTAAGGGCAAAAGACACAGAGATTCATTAGAATCATACTTCCTCAAAGGAATACACCACAACTAGACGTAGGGTATTACCTCACATCGAGGGCCTAAACCAGTATAAACCTTTCGTGTTCCTTTGCAGTCCACCAAGTTTTGATCCGACGAGTAGCCCTATATTCATATTGCTAGTGTAAAACATCGACAGTTGGTGTGCCAGGTAGGGGCTTCGGCGAGATCAACCTCAACAAGCTCGATGGATTCGACAACTGGAGTTGACGGCACCAGCTTCTCCCCTGGAGACACGATCACGTTTGGAAGCCTCGACTTCGTCACCAACAAGCTTGGCAAACTCACCCTGGCCAACTTGGACTCGATCCGATCTACCAGGAAAACGGTTGACTCCACGCCAATCGGCCCACACGATGCTGCAGCGACCATCATCGACTTGCTGCGGCAATCTTCCACTTGCCCAGGTCTCGGGACAACTCTCCCCTTTGGTGTTCGACTCAGAGTTGGCATCGAGCCGGCCGGGATCGGGCTAGGAAGGGGGGAGATCGTCAATCTCCCGTGTAGACTCGGCAACGCCGCAAACATCTACAATCTACATCCCACGCGGCAAACCCGATCCTCTATGGTTCAGTTTGGACATGGCCCAGAGCCATTTGAGATTGGATCTAGTAAGGTCGGAGTCGTCATCATCCCAATGAACTACTCAGATTCCTACTCCAAGTCGGACAACAGTTCGAACACTAGTTCGGACACCAGTCTGGCAAGCTTCCTCCTGCCCCGAGAAATCTTCATGGCTTCAACCCCTCCACAGGAGGTGCGCCGAGTACAAGAGCAGCAAGAAGAGGAGGCCCGCTGACTGCGACGACAGGAGGAGGCCGAACACAAGGCTCACAATGACAAGCTACGCAGGGTAGGGTGAACTGCTCAGCAATAGATCCTCCAGACCAGAGTCAGCGACCATGACATCTTTGTCACGCCACAACAGAATGTCTTGGCCGCCGCAACCCTGCTGGACACACTCCAGCTCAGGCCTGATCAACGGGCCACCCTAACTATAGCGAGGATCAAAGCCATGATTACAGTTGCCGCATGTTAGCAGCACCAGCAGTCAAGCGATACACTTATACCGACCGACCGGTTGGGTTCTCCAGCAGTGGTCTTGTCTGCATCAGCACGACGCCGGGCGGCTGGCTCAAGTCAACCTCACCCGGAGTCACGCCAAACATTTCTTGGCAACCCAAACAACAACAATCAGTAGCATCCCCAGAACGATCGCCGGTTCAACCAAGATCTCCGAGTCCGCTTGCAACGCGATCTCCGCCAAGACATCGACACTCGGCGCCACCAACGCGAAGACGACGAGCGCCGCTGACTAGAGGACAAGTACGAGCGCTTCGATCTCCACCACAAGCGGTTCCACCACCGCAGCCAGAGCCGGAGCCCTCACGCAGATGAAGGCGTACCCGCCTTCACCTAGGAGCTACAAGAGGTCGACTAGCCGTCGGGCTTCAAGCCTACGGGAATCGAAAAATACGACGGCAAGACCAATCCCGAGTCCTGGCTCACCATGTACACTATGGCAATCTGAGCTACCGGAGGTGACCACAAAGCCATGGCTAACTACCTCCCGGTCGCCCTAGCTGAGTTGGGGAGGACATGGCTAACAGGGCTCCCAAAACGATCAATCGGCTCCTGGGGAGAACTTCGGGAACGCTTCTATCGATGCTTTGTACCGGCAATAAAACTATAGGGCTACTTGGCGAAGGGAAACTCGGTGGATTGCAGAGGAACACAGAAAGGTTTTATACTGGTTCCGGCCCTCGATGTGAGGTAATACCCTATGCCCAGTTGAGGTGTTATTCCTCCGAGGTGTTTTGGTGATCAATGATCTTCCGTGTGTTGTTCTGCCCTCATGGGGCGCCCTGCCTCCCCTTATATACTGGGGGACCGAGGTACATGATAAGGATCCTAGCCAAATACGGCCAAGGGATTTCCTTCTTAAAGATAGAAACCTATCCGACTAAGACTGTTATTCCTTATTGTACAAGGTAAATCCCGCCGGGTGTTATCTTATCTCTAATTACATGGTTCGGCCCATCCTCTATCCGAGTGGCCCATATGCCGGTGGTGAGGTACCCGGGGCCCATGGCCTCCACAGTAGCCCCTGAGACCTTCATAGTTTAGTCACAGCTGACGCCAAGTGCTCACCCTCCATGGTGAAGATTGCCCGAGTGCGATGCTCCCGAGTACTCTTTGTCCGAGTGAATCTTCTTCCCGAGTCCTACTTCATGTCAGCTGGCAGTGAGGATATGAAGGGCTTCATGTAGATGTATGAATAGTGTGCACCGAATAGGCGCACCTATTAGGTGTAGCCCCCGACTTTGTGCTTAATTGTGAAGACAATTAAACATAAAGTCAAAGATCTTTAACCTTATAATCTTTCCCGAGTAGATTACTACTAGTACATGAGATTCTTCGGTATCATGTCAACCGGAATAAACTTTATAGTCTTACCGAGCAAGGATCTACTTGTATGTAGGACTCTTCGACTTCATGTCAGTCAGAATGTATGTTTATAGTCCCGCCGAGTAGGATGCTACTCGTATATGGGACTCTTCAGCATCATGTCAGCTGGAAAAAAGGGGTTTATAGTCTTTTCTGAGTGGCGTCCCACTCAAAAGTTAGACTCCTCCGCCTCATGTCAGCGGGAAAAGATATTTATAGTCTCTCTCGAGTAGTGCACTACTCGAAAGTTAGACTCTTCAGCGTCATGTCGGCTGGAATGATGTTGCTCATGGCAACTAGTGGCCACGCATGTAGGCCGAGTACCACTGCATGAAAAATAAATCCACTGCATGGCCAGGTGTACCCGAGAAAGATGCCTGCATTCCCAATTTTAATGAAGACCAGCTTGTGATCCTTGTAAGGATATATCCTCGAGACCTTGTGGATAAAATAGATACCCAAACATATATGTTTAGCAGTAAGGCTCTCATGAAGCATATCTGTTTACCTCATCGGCTCCTGTTGGTAGCACTAGTGCTATAATTTCAACTCAGCCTGCGAGCGGCCCACTTGGAGCATGCTACTGTAGGAACTCATATCTTGGTGGCCCAGTGCTGACCGTGTAGGCCCAAGCCCATCTAGTCGGCATCGGCTCTATAAAAGCGGGGAGAGAGAAAAAGATTCCTTCATCTTCCCCAAATCAGCCAATCGCTTCGTCTTCCACCTTCGTGCCCAACTTTTTGCTTCCTGCTCGGCTAGGGTTAGCTGCTGCTATTCCCCATCCGAACTCGGGTGATTCCAATCCTCTTCGTCTGTTCCAAGCTTCTGATTCATTTTTCCCCAAATCTTACCGCTTCCAGCCATGCCGAAAGCTTCAGATCTTGCAGGTGCGCCGGAAAGTGCTTGGCCGATTTCAGATTGCGGCTCAGTGAAGCTGAAGCTGCTGGAGAGTCAACTAAAGTTGCCCAGCCAAGAGGTGATTCGCTGGCGGCCGGCTAAGGGCGAGTCGGTCCCAAATCCCCAAACTGGTGAAACAGTAGTTTTTGCCTCTTTTTTCGATCGGGGCTTGTGCCTTCCATCTTCCGATTTCTTCCGCTGCATCCTTGACTTCTATGGGCTGGAGTTGGTGCATTTGAACCCCAACTCGATTCTTCAGATCTCCATATTTGTTACTCTCTATGAGTGCTTCTTGGGTGTTGAACCCCATTTTATTTTCTTCCGGCATCTGTTTCACATCAAACCCCAGCCCTCCAAGAATAACATCAGTGTAATAGGGGGGCTGGTCTTCAGCTAAAGAGCGATAGGAAAAAGTCATATCTTGATCTTCCCTTGAAATCCTCCTTAAAAGGCTGACACAAGGAGTGGTTCTATTGCGCAGATATGGCTCCCTCCTTGCGGCCATTCACCGGCTTGCCACCGGTGGTTTTACCAAATTGGTCAGCAGAGCCATTCTTTGAGGAGATGGGCCAGGCACATCAATTGTTGGTGAAGTTAGACGACCTCAAGAAGGCTGGCCTGACAGGACCTTGGGTGGCTCGTCGCTTCCTGACTCGGCACGTCTAGCCGCTGGAGCTGAGGAGCGCATTTGGCTGGGCCTTTAAGGGCAAAAATGATCCTGACCGAGTAAGCAATGAATCAGCCAACAAGCGCGTAGTGACCGAGACCCTGTTTGGTTACTTCTCTGATGGGGTGATCGCGACTGAAGACGATAATCGCCGGGTCGCGGCCTATAGCTTCATTCGGCCTCGGACCAGGGTAATCTTTAATCTTCTTCTGTGATGAATGCCTGTGGGCTTGTGTCTTCGATTGTTCAGCACTGCATGATGTATTTTGTTGACTCATCTATAGTGGCATGAAGAATTTGATGAAGACTCCCGCCCATTGTCGGCCGTTGCATCGAAGAACAGGCTGAGGAGCCCCTCTGCTACCCAGCCCGACTCCAAGAGAGCGGGGAAGAAGCCCATTCTTTATCGGGGCGAGGGGGCCATGACGCCGCGCGCCGTGGCAGGAAGCCTGAAGATAAAGAATACCGTCGCCGCGGCGCCTAGGCGACCAAGTCCCAGGTTGAGACCTGCGGGGCCGAGCCCAACATTGCCGAGTCCGGCAACAGTACCGCCGAGTGGTTGGCTGGAGCGAGCACCACCGAGCACGGGGGTGCCCAAGCCAGCCACACCAGAGACGGGGCTGCCTCAAGCTGATGTGCCACCGCCAATTGTGACGCTGACTAGCCCGACTGCTGAGCGCACTACGCCGGAACCTGAATCATCCGGTGGGAGACTCAAGTTCTCCAAGAGGTATCCTGCTCCGGGTCTTCTGGGATTCTTGCCTGTTGAAGTAGTGTTCTGATATCTTGTTTGTCATGCAGGAAGCGGGCCGATATCGATCTCAAGGAGACCAATCCGACCGCTCCCCTTGAAGAGCCTGCCCCAGCCGAGCCAGCGGCCGCGAACATTCCCGCTGAGCCGGTGGCCAGCCCAGTCGTGGAGACTGAGGTGGTCCCGACTGCAGGGTCGTCGTCGCCACCCGACCAAGAGGCAGTTACTGAGGTTGAGGCCCCAGCCCCTAAAGTGTTGCCCACCGTAGAGGCCGCTGTTGGAGCCCCTGAGTCAATCCTCGAGGTCGTAGGGGACGACTGCATGGAGGCCAGGACCCCGTTGCCGTCGTGGTCGTCGTCGTCATCGTCGCCGCCGCTGGAGATCCCGAACCTGCCTCGGATTGAAGCTCCTCCACGTAGGATGCCCCGGACGTTCACCTGGACGGTGCCTAATGGGACCGTGAAGAGCTTCAGGCTTAACGAGGCCGTAGTGAGGAGGGAACACGAAAGGTTGCTCCGCGCTGCCATTGCCGGGTCCGAGGGGGTTCGGGTATGACCCCTGTGATAAGAGTCCTGATGGTCTTCTCGTTTTGACGTCTTGACTCCAATTTTGACTTGCTCTCTCCTTCAGCAGGAGCTTGTTGACCGCAACGAGGTGATGACCGAAATCCTGGTCGAAATGGCCCCCCATCTCGCGGAACTGGAGTAGCTCCGGGCATTGAAGGCCGAGATGGAGGCGCGTCACGCGGGGAGGGAAGCCTGGCTGAAGAGTGGCGCCGACCAGCTCAGGGAGGAGACTTGGACCCTAGCCGAAAAGATCAGAGGTAAACTCCCCAAATGCACCTTCCCGACTGAACCATCAACGTATCCATCTAGCCGCGTTGTTCTCGACTGCCCAGTTATGTCTTGACTGCACGGTTGAGCTCTTGGCTAATCTGTTGTGCAGCCCTCGAAGCAGAGTTAAAGACCCGAACAGAGAGGGAATCCCAGCTGAAGAAGGCCGAAGAAGCCAGGGCCGAGCTTGAGAAGGTCAAGGCCGACCTGACAAAGGCCAACGCCGAGCTTGATCGGGAGAAGGCCGAGTTGAAAGAGGCCGTCGCCAAGCTCGGTAAGGAAAAAGCTGAACTAGAGAAGACCGTGGCTGGGTAGGAGGCCGACTACGAAAGTATGTCCTCAACCCGACCGTGATCTTAACCAATCCATTAATCATTCTGTCTACAACCGAGTCTGACAAGTTTACTTGCCGATGGACCCGGATAGACATGAGAGTCAATGTCTAGGCCCAGTATCGGTTTTACACAGAGGAGATAAGAGTCATCGGGGAGTCACGAGAGGCCCTCGTCGGGTCCGTGAAAGGGCTTCTCAACCTCATAGATCCCAGTCCTGTGGGAACTAGTTGCAGCAGGATCCCCCAAGTAGAGGCGCGTCTTGAGGACCCACCGAGTGCCCTGAAGAGGTACTCGGATAAGCGTGTTGTTGCCGGCGTGGCCCAAACCTTGGCGATGACCAAGTCCATCTACCCGAGGGCAGATATTGAAGCCATCGGGGAGTGGTTTGCCGAGGAGACGACGCCCGAGGAGGCATTGGAGCTGATTGCCTGGGTGAAACCGATTGCTGAGATAATTACCCGAGATCTGGGTCTGTAAGGGCAACATATTATGTAGTCGGTATGTATGAACTTTTTTCGAAAACATATGTAAATATATGTGTGACGCCAGCAAGCTTGTGCACTCAGTCGTCATTAGCTTTACTTGGCCGTGTGGTTTGTGCCGAGATATTCTGTTAGAACTTAATAAAATTGTTCAAAGTAGGAAATTGGACTCGGGGAAACGCAACAGTTGTAGTAAAGCCTCGTTACTAAGTAGGACAAGCTCGTATATTATTGACAGCACATATATACGTGCAGCCCCCGACTCACTACTTGGCTGATACAGGCGGCGTAGTGAGTCAGAGAAACTGTACACATGAAAAAAGTATAAAACTCAGGTGTAGAAAGACGTAGCTGTTCTATGTCCATGATTGCTGAGGAGAATGCCGTCTTCATCTTCAGTCGGTAGGCGCCTGGCTGCGTGACCTTGGCTATAATGAATGCCCTTCCCAATTGGATAATTTATGCTTGTCTTTGGTGGTTTGTATTTTTCTCAAGACGAGATCCCCGACCACAAAGGCACAGCCATGGACATTGCGGTTGTGGTAGCGATGCAGGCCTTGTTGAATACATCAACGGTTCAGTCGGGAACGATATACTCGAGGATTTACCTCTGATCTTTCCGGCTAGGGCCCATGTCTCCGCCCTGAGCTGATCGGCGCCACTCTTCAACTAGGCCTCCCTCCCCGCATGACGCGCCTCCATCTCGGCCTTCAACTCCCGATGCTGCTCCAGTTCTGCGAGGTGGGGGGCTACCTCGACCAAGATTTCCGTCATCGCCTCATTGCGGTCGACGAGCTTCTGCTCAGGATAAAAGACGGATCAAGGACGGAGTCAGACATCAAAACACAAGAAGATTGCCGAAGGCTCTCCCACAAGAAAAGTCATGACCGCGACCCCCTGGACCTGCTGATGAGCGGCGCGAAGCAAGCTTTCGCGCTCCCTCCTCGCCGATGACTTCATCGAGTCTGAAGGCTTCGCCGTTCCGTCTGTCGGACTGTCCAGAGACCCCCACCACAAGTACCGTCAGATTGTCCATGTTAAGGTCCCGGGGCATCACACGAGGAGGAGCTTCCGATCCGAGGCAGATGTGATCTTAGCGGCGGCGCCGGCGGCAGCGGCAGAACGGCGACGAAACGGGGGACGACGACCACGACGGTGATAGGGGCCCCAGCCTCCACACCGCCGTCCCCGCGCCTCGGGGACTGGTCAGGGGCTCAACGATGACTTCTGCAACAGCGAACGCTCAAGGGCTGAGGCCCTCGACTTACCTCAGCGGCCGCCCCATGGTTGGGTGGCGCGGCGGCGCCCTGCAAGTCGGACCACCTCGGTCTCCAGTGACCAAGTTGCCTCCGGCCTTGGCGAGGCCTGGACGTTTTCTTCGCGGGCCGCACTGCTCGCCCGGGGCGGGTCCTTAAAACAAGCAGGCAAGCCGGTCAGATTGCTCCTTGAGATCGATATCGCAGCTCGCTTCCTGCATGGCGAAACAAGACTCAAGATTATTACTTCAACACACAAAAAGCTAGCAGAAGACCCGGAGCAGGGCACCCTCTTGGAGAACACTCAACTTCTTGCGGACGCGCCACCTGCTCCCCGGCGACGCTAGCCCGGCAGTCGGCGCGGTCGGTACAGTCCACAAGGATGGCGTATCAACCGAAGTCGGCCCCGAACTCTAGTGCATGGTCGGCTGGGATGCCTCCGCCCCTCGCGGTGTCTGCCCTAGCCGGCCCCTCCGTGGCGCCACGCCGGCTCACAAACGTTGACTCAAACCCGCAGCCTCAACCCTGGGACTTGACCGCTGGGCTCGCGGCTGGCACGCGTCCCTTTATTTCAAGCTTCCGCTCACGCGGCGCGCCTCATGCCCCCTCGCCCCGATATAAAATTGGCTTCTTTCCCCGCTCCCCTGAGTCGGTTGGGCAGCGAGGGACTCCTGCCTGCTTCCTTCGACGCCAAACGGCCGACACATGGATGGGAAGTCGTCATCAAACTCCACGCACCACTACAAGAAAATCGACCAAGAATGCATCATATGCTGCCGGAAACTCAGACCATCTGAGCCCGCAAGGATACGCTGACGAAAAGCCGAAAGACAGGAATGTTACCTCGGTCCCGAGGGCCGTTGTCGGTCTGAAGACGCATGCGTCTCTCTGTCTCGATTTCAATTTACCCCGCTGGAGAAGTATCCGAACAAGTCTCCGTTACCTTCTGCTCGTTCGCCGACTCCCCACTAACTCGGTCAGTCATTTTTTTCCCTGAAGTGCCTAGGTGCCGAACGCCGCTCCTCAGCTTCAGGGGCTGAACGCTGTCAGAACCGCTGGCTACCCAGCGCGACCAGTCGAGCCGGCCTTCTGAAACATATCCATCGCCAGCAGCAGGGTGCACTTGAGCCCATCTCCTCATGAGGGCGGTCCGCCGACCAATTCGGCGAAACACGTGCAAGCCGGTAAATGGCCGCAAGAGGGTGCCAATTTGCGCAAAGAACCACGCCTTGTGCCAGCGCTTTCAAGGAGGATTTCAAGAAGATCAAGAACGACCTTTTTCCTATCACCCCTTATTTGAAGACCAGCCCCCCCGATTACACTGATGTTAGATTTGGAGGCTGAGGCTTAATGTGGAACAGATGGCTTGAAGAAGAGAAATGGCAGTTCCCACACCCAAATAGCACTCACACAGAGTAACAAAAATAGAGATTGAAGGATGACTTGGGGTTCCAAATGCACTAACTCCAAGGCCATAAGAAATCAAGATGGGCGGGAAAAGAAATCAGAGACGGAGCACAAGCCTCGATCGAAAAAAGGAGAGCAAAACTTATCGTTTCTCCAAGTCGGGGATTTGGGGTCGACTCACCCCTGGCCGACCGCCAAGCGAATCACTTCCTTGGCTGGTGTTAACGCCAAACATTGGCCACGGTTCTTTAGCAGATTCGGTAAGATAAAATCACAGATGACCGAGTGAAGAGATCCAGAGGAGACCGAGTTTGGGAAGAGACCGTGAAGACATAGTTATGCAAATAAATTACCTTAATCATATAATTAGTTGTTTTGATAATTTTAGAAACCTGATCCTAAATCCGATCAGGGCTTGTTAGTTTTCGTTTATTAGATAGGAAGATGTACCGTGGCCTAAAGGACTCTGTAAACTCGGGGTAGTATATAGCGTATGCCCGGGGCCGTGTAGAACTATCCACCACAGATCAATTAAAATTCGGCGGCATCGCCACCCTTTGACGGGTTCGTGCTTCTCGACGGGCTGCACGGTTAGTCCGAACTCCTTGCGAGAGGGTTAAGACTCGTCACCCTAACCCAGGTGTATCTACCCCTGTCTACGGCGTGCATCGGTTCGTCCGACCTCTTTAGCCGATCATATACCACATCACGCGTGCGTAATCTTATCAGCTTACTGGGGCGAGTTATCATCAGTTCGTGCTGCATCATTGGTCCAACCTACTGGCTGCCAGCGATAAATCGTTCCTGCTAGGTTGATGGTTTTTGCCGCAAGTTCTTATTGGAATGTATAGCCGATAATTATCTTATTACATTCAAGTTGCATACGGTCTATCGGCTTGTTGAGGCTCCTTTGATTATATTAATCTGTAGCTGCATCGTCTTAGGTCTGAACTACTAGATTGATAATAATAGATTATCCTTGCGAGCCGATCGCGTGTCATATGCCGACGTTCTATCAGATGCATTAGCCGATAGATTATCTTTCTTATTAAAGCCGACTGTATATATCTTTACTGCATTTGGTCATTCTATATTATCATCGGTTTTCTAGCCGATGCCATATGTGTTTCCCTTGGCAGTCGCTAGCTTACTATTCTGCCTATCTATTTTATCATCGGCTTCTAGCCGTATCGCACTATGTTATACTGACAGCTTTATCTACTTGCTTATAGCGTTATCGCGTTTCCTAGCCGATACACACAAGTGCCATCGCATCTGCTACAAGGAGACTTACATCAGCTCCCGTATCGAGCCAGATAGCCGATGCTGCAATTGCCCTCCTGCTGACCCGGAGCACGAGCTACGAGCGAACCTGGGCACGAGACCCGGGCACGGTACGAGTCCCGGCACGCGACAGCTGAACCCGGACAAAGCTTATCATCGGCTTTCAGCTGATGCTCAAGCATTCCTTCGGCAATCGGCTAGCAGGATTCTTATTGGCCGATGAATCCCTGAGCTAATATTTCTCCTTGTCAATTGCGGGGGTCAAATTACTGCACGCCTACGAACCTCAAATATTTTTAGGACCTGCACTGGAGCTAAGCAGATCTCCCAGCCTTCGCTGTCTCTAGGCGCCGAACCAGATCGTCAGCCCAAGCTTTTGCACACCAGGCGTTTTCGGGCGTCAACACGTTTTTGCACGCCTGTGGACACGATCTTCAGATCATCACAGTATATCCTATCGGCTGAATCAACACGTTTTTGGCCTGGTGGACACAGAAACTTCGACATGGCTGGGAAAAAAGGTCAGCAAAGATTGATACAATCCATTACAATGGAACTTGACCGAAGAACAGAGACAAAAGTGGAGCAGAACATCGATGATTTTCGGAAGCTTGTCTAGAATCCTTCGTATGACAGATCAACGGCGATTCAGAATCACAATTTCCAAACCTGTTCTGATTATGAATCGAGCCATACATCGCCTGCAAGGTTCACAAAAGCCAATCCAAGACATGTTTGATGAAGCCAGTTCATCATGCGTTGACCGATCAATCTGGATATTGGGGTAACCACATACAGAGCTTGATCAAGAACAGTGGAGCCATTCAAATACCCGGGGGGCATCAACAGAGTTATTCAGATTGCTGTTCCTGAGTACAATTTATCAGAGGAATATAAGAATCAGAATAAGCTACCAACTCCACCTTTGCATTATCACGACGAAGATCCAAAAGAAGATTTATCAGCAAGAGTCACAGAGGTTGATAAGAAAACAATTCGGTCTAAGACGAAGAGGAAATATTTATGTATCGCCTCCATATCCAGATTGGTTTGATAGATTCCTTGCCGCGCCGATGCCAAAGTACCAGATCTTCTCCAAATTCTCAGGGCAAGATAATGTGTCTACAGGTGGGAGCATGTCAGCCGATTCCTGCGCAATGGCGGAGAGCATCAGCTGTAGAAGCTTTGAAGTATAGACTCTTCCCGTTATCATTATCCTGATCGGCTTTGACATGTTTCTTCATGCACCTAATTCAGTCGAGTTGGGCCGATCTGGAAAACGCAATTCCACAAGTATTTTCTTTATGTGGAGTCAGGAGATGAGTTATGATAGACTTAACATCGGTAATACAGAAGCCAGAGAATCAGTCGCAGAATATATCCAGCGGTTTCGTGATGTTAGAAGCCGATGTTATAGTTTAAGTCTGGATATTGAGCACAGCTGGCCGAGTTAGCATTTCCAAGTTTGTTGGCTCCGATCAAGGAAAATTTTCATCAGAAGACTTCAAGAGCCTAGCACACCTAGTACAAAACAGGTATCGCGCTCATGAAAGCCGATTCAAGAGCCAGGAAGGAATATTCAGCCCGGACAGAAGAATTTCGAAGTTTTTATAACAAACTCCGAAATTGGGGCATGTGTTAACGCCAAAATTTGGCACGGGTCTTTAGCAGATTCGGGAAGAGAAACACATTAAGTACCCCAGAAACCGATTTGGAAGAACCTGAAGACCAGGTTTATGAGTTAAATTACCCTGTAACTATTAATTAGGAGTGGTTGAAATAATTTTTTTAGAACCCTATCTCGTATGATAACCAGTAGGACGAGACCGCGTGGCAGTTTCACGTCAATCGGTCGACGGCGTCAAATACAAAGACCTTAGGCTTGTGATGTGCAGATGCGGTTCTGAAAAACATCCTGTTTCGGTTGAGTTCCAAAATAGGAGCCTGCCATATTTTTAAACAATTGTATATATGTTCTGAAGCCGCTTTTAGTTCGGCTGTCGCCTCGAGCCTTCGGATTGGCATTTTCAATTAGAGACGCACTCAATACAATTCCTCCATGTTGATTGCTAAAACTTAAAAATTAGGTTAGCGTAATCATACACAAACGGCTCGTGACAAATAACCAATTCCTTTTCTCATTGCACAATAATTTGTATAGTTTCAAAAGAAAAAAAGAAAAAAAAGGTCATATATGAACTAAACAAGATCTCGTATGATAGCCTTGCACATCTTGCTTGTTATCGGACACAGCTAAATTGAATTTCGTGACAATCAATCCTTTTCTCATTTCAATATCAAAAGGAAGCTAGATATGAACTAAAAGCAGTGGTTGTTCGGTTTCTTATCGTTAAATTTCTGATTTCACTTAATTTAAGAAAAAACATTGATTTTGAGTTTATTCATGTAGTTCTATTTTTCACTTTGACTTTTAATTGCCAGTAAACAAATTATAAAAAGTTTTATGAATTAGTAACGTTAATATATATATAAGTACATAACTAAACTAAGACAAAGCAAAGTCATGAAAACTCTTACCATCCTACACATACTTAATCTAACTCGGGCCATTAACCACACACCAATTAACCACCGAGACATCACGAGCTTGTTAGGTTCCGTTTATAGAAATTATGTTACCGTTCCTATAACGTCTTTTAAACTCCTTATATATACTATGCCCGGGACCTTGTAAACTATCCACACAGATCAATTTAAAACTTCGGCGCAATCGCTACCCTTTCGACGGGTTCTTGCTTCCGAGCGGGGCTGCATCGTTAGTCCGAACTCCTATGAGAGGTAAGACCGTCACCCTTACCTAGGTGTATCTGCCCTGTCTACGGCTGCATCGGTTCGGTCCGACCTCTTAGCCGATCAGATACCACATCACGCGTCGTAGATCTTATCAGCTTACTGGGGGATTTTCATCAAGTTCTGCTGCACTCGGTTGAGTTCCACGACCTACTGAGCTGCCAGCGATAAATCTTCCTGCTAGGTTGATGTGTTTTGTGCAATGTCTTATCAGAATGTATAGCCGATAAGTTATCTTATTACATCACAGTTGCATTAGTTCTATCGGCTTGTTGAGGCTCCTTTATTATTTATTAATCTGTGCTGCATCAGTTAGGTCTGAACTACTAGATTGATAATAATAGAATTTATCCTTGTCGAGCCGATCGGTTATATGCGACTTCTATCGAGCTGTTAGCCGATAGATTATCTTTGTATAAAGCCGACTGTATTATCTTTACTATTTTTCATCTATATTATCATCGGTTTTCTAGCCGAGCATATGTGTTTCCTTAGTATCGGCTAGCTTACTATTCTGCCTATCTATTTTATCATCGGCTTCTAGCCGATGCACATGTTATACTGACAGCTTATCTACTTGCTTATAGCGGTTATCGTTTCCTAGCCCGATACACAGGTCCATCGGCCATCGGCACAAGTGAGACTACATCAGTCCGTATCGGCCGATCCAAATGTGCAATTGCTGCTGACCCGAGCACGAAGCTACGAGCGAGACCTGGCACGGGTACGAGACCCGCGCGGACAGCTGGGCCCGGACAAAGTTTCATCATCGGCTTTCAGCTGATCTCAAGCATTCCTTCGGCAATCGGCTAGCCAGGATTCTTTTTGGCCACCATTAATCCCTGAGCTAATATTCTCCTTGTCAATTCGGGTCAAATTGACTGGCACGCCTACGAACCTCAAATATTTTAGACCTGCACTGAGCTAAGCAGATCTCCCAGCCTTCGCGTGTCTCTCTAGCGCCGAACCAGATCGTCAGCAAGCATTGTTGCACACCCGTGGTTTTCGGCGTCAACAACTGGCAAACTTCAGCTCGCTTCCAGCCGCTTCAGCTTTCACCGAGCCGCAGTCCGAAATCAGCCAAGAACTCCCTGCGCACCCGCAAGATCCGAAGCCTTCGGCATGACCGGAAGCAATGAGATTTGGGGATAAGCAATTGGGGCTGGAACAAGCGAAGAGTACTTGAAATCACCCAGATTCAGGTAGGCGAATGGTTAGCTAACCCTAGCTGAGCAGGCGGCGAAAAGTTGGGCGCGAAGGTGGAAGACAACGGGTTGCTGATTTGGGACAGATTAAGGAATCTTTTTCTCTCTCCCCATTTTCTTTATAGAGCCGATGCCGACTAGATGGCCTGGGCTACACAGTCAGCACCTGGGCCGACCAAGATATGAGTTCCTACAGTGCATGCTCCATGTGGGCCGCTTGCAGCTGAGTTGAAATATATAGTGCTGGTGCTACTAACAGGAGCCGATGAGGTAAACAGATTGCTTCTTGAAAGCCTAATTGCTAAACATAACGTTTGGTATCTGTTTTATCTACTAGTTCTCGAGATATATCCTGACAAGATCACAAGCTGTCTTCATTACAATTCGGAGATGCAGTATCTCTCTCGAGTACACCTAACCACCTTATGATTATTCATTGCATAAAGTGGTACTTGCTACATGCGTGGCCAATCAGTTGCCATGAGCAACATTTTACCCGCTGACATGATGCGGAAGAGTCTAACTTTCGACTAGTGCACTACTCGGGAGAGACTATAAATATCTTTTCCCGCTGACATGATGCGGAGGAGTCTAACTTTTGAGTGACGCCACTCAGAAAAGACTATAGACCCCCTTTTCCAGCTGATATGACGCTGAAGAGCGCATATACGAGTAGCATTCTACTCGGTAAGACTATAAATACATTATTCCGACTGACATGAAGTCGAAGACCACATACGAGTAGTCTCCTACTCGGCCAAGACTATAAAAATTTATTCCCGTTGACATGATACCAAGAGTCGCAAATACCAGTAGTAATCTTCTCGGGGAAAGACTTCTAGGTTTAATTGATCTTTGACTTTATGTTTAATTGTCTTCACAATTAAGCCACAAAGTCGCTACACCTAATAGGTGCGTATTCGGCGCACAATATTCATATATCTACATGAAGCCCTTCATAGCCTCGCTGCCACTGACATGAAAGCAGGACTCGGAAAAAGACTTACTCGACAAAGATACTCGGGGCACTGCACTTGGGCAACCTTCACCGTGGAGACGAGCACTCGCATCAGCTGTGACTCAACTATGAAGGTCTCAGGGCTACTGTTGAGCCATGGCCTCGGTACCCATTTACTAGCACATGGCCCACACTCGGATAGAGATGGCCGAACCATGAATTAGAGATAAGATAGCACAGGCTTACCTTGTGTATAATAAGAAACATATCTTAGTCAGATAGGACTCTATCTCTAAGAGGAATATAACCCTTGGTCGTATTCGACTGGGATCCTTATCAGTGCTACCCCTATCCCTAGTATATAAAGGGAGGCAGAGCACCCCTCAGGCGATCACAACAAGAAAACCAGATCATGAATCTCCATACACCTCAGAGGAATAACACCTCAACTAACGTAGGAATACCTCACCTTGAGGGCCTGAACTAGTATAATTCTCTTGTGTTCCTCTGCAGTCCACCGAATTCACCCTCGCCGAGTAGTCCCATAGTTCTATTGCCGTGCAAAGCATCGATCCTTCATAGCTCAGATCGTGCCGACCCACCACTGACCCAGCTGGCTGCACCGAGTATGGAGCCGGCTGGCCCTCAGCAACACTCACTTGGTTCCGCCGCCTCAAGCCCACACCAAGCAACACAACTCCTGATAATCCTTCAGGCCCCTTCCCAACTACCTCACCCTGATACAACAAGTGAGGTTTAAGACTTCAAAGTGGATTGATCTTCTATCGTAAACAACTTAATATCAATGTCTTGACTAATGTTTGAATTTGCAGACAAGCCAAAGATTCTAACCCAAAGGGCCAAAGCATCAAACCCTCATATCGACCCTACTCCAACTGAGGCCGAGGCAGAAGACAACAGCCCGAGCCGAGTGCTACCCCCCCCGTGGGGAAGAACACACTTGGCCGAACCGTTAGCCTCACCCAATCGAGAGGATGCAAAGATGACTGAAGATCTAGTCACCGAGCCTGTTGCAGGACTAGTGCCTCCTAAAGACCCAAGGCCAGCAACTCCCTCTCCTCCGTCATCACCTTCTTCTGAAGAAGGTGGCCTACCTAGACTTGAAGCTCCACCTTGCAATCAACCCAGGGTATTCCACTGAACTAACCCTGATGGGAGCATGGATACTCTGAAGCTGGACGAGGAGGCACTTGTCGATGTTTTACACCACAATATGAATATAGGATACTCGTCGATCGAAACTCGGTGATTGCAAAGGAACATGGCGGAGGTTTATACTGGTTCAGGCCCTCCGATGTGAGGTAATACCCTATGTCCAGTTGTGGTGTATTCCTTTGAGGATGTGTGTTTGCTTCTATGAGCTTATGCCCTCAGGGGGCGCCCTGCCTCCCCTTATATACTGGGGACAGGTACAAGTAGGTGTCGATGCTTTGCACCGGCAATGAAACTATGGGGCTACTCGGCGAGGGTGAATTCGGTTGATTGCAGAGGAACACCAGAAAGGTTTATACTGGTTCAGGCCCTCGATGTGAGGTAATACCCTACGTCCAGTTGAGGTGTTATTCCTCTAAGGTGTTCGATGATTGGCGATCTTCTTGTCCTTGCCCTGAGGGGCGCCCTGCCTCCCTTTATATACTAGGGGATAGGGGTACATGATAATGATCCCAGCCGGATACGGCCAAGGGATTTCCTCCTTAGAGATAGAGTCCTATCCGACTAAGACTATGTTTCCTTATTATGCAAGGCAACAGCCTGCTGGATGCTATCTTATCTCTAATTACATGGTTCGGCCCATCCTCTATTCGAGTGGCCCATAAACTAGTAATGAGGTACCCGGGGCCCATGGCCTCCACAGTAGCCCCTGAGACCTTCATAGTTGAGTCATAGCTGATCCGAGTGCTCGTCCTCCTCGTGAAGGTTGCCCGATTGCATTGCCCCCGAGTACTCTTTGTCCGAGTAAGTCTTCTTCCCGAGTCCTGGTTCATGTCAGCTGGCAGCGAGGCTTTGAAGGGCTTCATGTAGATATATGAATAGTTTGCACCGAATAGGCGCACCTATTAGGTGTAGCCCCCGACTTTGTGCTTAATTGTGAAGACAATTAAACATAAAGTCAAAGATCTTTAACCTGGAAGTCTTTCCCGAGTAGATTACTACTGTTATTTGCGATTCTTCGGTATCATGTCAACCGGAATAAACTTTATAGTCTTGCCAAGTAGGAGACTACTCGTATATAGGACTCTTCGACTTCATGTTAGTCGGAATATGTGTTTATAGTCTTGCCGAGTAGAATGCTACTCGTATATGGGACTCTTCAGCGTCATGTCAGCTGGAAAAAAGGGGTTTATAGTCTTTTCCGAGTGGCGTCCCACTCGGAAGTTAGACTCCTCTGCATCATGTCAGCGGGAAAAGATATTTATAGTCTCTCCCGAGTAGTGCACTACTCGAAAGTTAGACTCTTCCGCATTATGTCAGCGGGTAAAATGTTGCTCATGGCAACTGATGGCCACGCATGTAGGCCGAGTACCACTTTATGAAAATAAATCCACGGCGTGGTCAGGTGTACCCGAGAAAGATACCTGCTAATCTCCAGTTCAATGAAGACCAGCTTGTGATCTTTGTAAGGATATATCCTTGAGACCTGGTGATTAAAACAGATACCCAAACATATATGTTTTGGCAATAAGGCTCTCATGGAGCATACCTGTTTACCTCATCGGCTCCTGTTAGTAGCACCAGCACTATAATTTCAACTCAGCCCGCCGGCGGCCCACATGGAGCATGCTACTGTAGGAACTCATATCTTGTTGGCCTAGTGTTGATTGTGTAGGCCCAAGCCCATCTAGTCGGCGTCGGCTCTATAAAAGCAGGGAGAGAGAAAAAGATTCCCTCATCTTCCCCAAATCAGCCAACCGCTTCCTCTTCCGCCTTCGCGCCCAACTTTTCGCCTCCCGCTCGGCTAGGGTTAGCTATTGCCATTCCCACCCGAACTCGGGAGATTCTGATCCCCTCTGTTTAATCCAAGCCCCCGATTTGCTTTTCCCCAAATCTCATCGCCTCCAGTCATGCCGAAGGCTTCGGATCTCGGGGGCGCCGGGAAGTTCTTGGCCGGTGTCGGATTGTGGCTCGGTGAAGCTGAAGCGGCTGGAAAGCGAACTGAAGTTGCCTAGTCAGGAGGTGATTCGCTGGCGGCCGGCTAGGGATGAGTCAAGCCCGAATCCCCAACTTGGTGAAACGGTAGTTTTTGCCTCTTTTTTCGATCGAGGCTTGTGCCTTCCGTCTTCTGATTTCTTCCACCGCATCCTTGACTTTTATGAGCTAGAGTTGGTGCATTTGAATTCCAACTCGATTCTTCAGATCTCTATCTTTGTCACTCTGTGCGAGTGCTATTTGGGTGTGGAACCCCATTTCAACTTCTTTAGGCATTTGTTCCACATTAAACCTCAGCCCTCCAAAAATAGCATCAATGTAATTGGGGGGGGCTGGTTTTCAATTGAGGAGTGATAGGAAAAAGTCGTATCTTGATCTTCCCTTGAAATCCACCTTGAAGGGCTGGCACAAGGAGTGGTGATGATGCGGTTAGGAACCCCAAATCTGTATAGTATACTCATGATGAAGTCCTTTGCTCATGCCGCTATTATAGTTGCAACGGGTTTTGCCTCAATCCACTTGGTGAATTTATCCACTGTGACAAATGGATGTGTGAACCCTCCTGGCGCTTTCTTGAAAGGCCCGACCATGTCGAGCCCCATACCGCGAATGGCCAAGAAATAGCGATAGTTTGGAGTTCTTGGGCTGGGAGATTGGTTTGTCGTGCGTAGAACTGGCAGCCTTTGCATGTGCGAACAATGTCCTTGGCGTCTGTTACTGCTATGGGCCAGAAAAATCCCTACCGGTAATCCTTTCCGACTAACGTCCTAGATGTGGCGTGATTGTCACATATGCCTGAGTGGATCGACTGCAGGATTTGCTTGCCCTCCTCGGTGGTGACGCAACGCATGAGGACACCGGATGCGCTCCTTCGGTACAGGTCTTCTCCGACTAGTAGAAAGCTTTTGCTTCGACGCTTGATTTGCTCGGCTTGACTACGATCTTCTGGGAGTTCATTGTCCAGGAGAAATTTGACAACAGGGGTCCACCAGTCTTGACATATGTGCAGCACCTCATCTATAGCCGGGGTAGGTTCGCCTCCCGACTGTTCCGGTGCCGGTTTCTTCTTGACTGATGGCTCCATAAGTTGCTCGACAAAGATTCCAGTCGGAACTGCTTCTCTCTTGGATCCCATGTTTGCCAACTCGTCTGCAGCATCATTGTATTGTCGTAGGACATATGTTATCTCCAGCCCATCGAACTTGTTTTCTAGCTTGCGGACCTCCTGACAGTATGCCGCCATGGTATCATCGAGACAAGTCCAGTCTTTCATGACTTGGTTCACCACGAGTTGAGAATCCCCGCACACAACCAGTCGACGTATGCCGAGTGATATAGCAATCCAGAGCCCGTGGATAAGTGCCTCGTACTCGGCGACATTGTGGGAAGCCGGGAAATGGATTTGTAGAACGTACTTGAGTTTTTCGCCGGTGGGGGGTTGTCAATATGACTCCAGCCCCGGCGCCGCCGATCCGTAGAGAAATGTCGAAGTACATTGTCCAGTACTCTAGCTTCGTTGTTGATGTAGGCAGTTGAACTTCTGTCCACTCGGCCACGAAGTCGGCTAGAGCTTGTGATTTAATTACTGTCCGTGGCTGAAAGGTGATATCGAACGCCAACAACTCGAGTGCCCATTTAGCGATTCGGCTGGTGGCCTCGCGATTATGAAGGACATCCCCGAGTGGAAACGATGTAACCACCGCGACTTGATGTGCTTGGAAATAGTGCACCAGCTTCCAGACTGTGATGAGTAGGCCATATAACAGCTTATGAACCTGTGGATATCTCGTCTTCGAGTCAGCAAGCACCTCGCTGACAAAGTAAACTGGCCGTTGTATTTTCTGGATGTGACCCTGTACGGATCGCTCGACCACCAGCACCGTGCTGACTACCTGAGTGGTTGCCGCCTGAGTGGCTTCCGAAGTCCATTGGAAATTGTCCGTCTTTTTGAGTAGCTTGAAGAAGGGCATACCCCATTCGCCCAGTCGGGAAATAAATCGGCTGAGTGCCACCATGCAGCCGGTCAGCTTCTAGACGTCCTTCTGGTTAGTTAGGGGAGCCATATTCATTATGGTGTTGACTTTCTCTGGGTTTGCCTCGATGCCGCGATGCGAGACGATGAAGCCGAGTAACTTGCTGGATGGCACTCCGAAGGCGCATTTTTTCGGGTACAACCTCATCTTGAATCGGCGAAGATTTTGGAAGGTTTCTTCCAGGTTAGCGATGAGGTCTTCTTTGGACTTGGTCTTGATCACCACATCGTCGACATAGGCTTCCACGTTGCGCCCGATCTGAGTGTGTAGACACGGCTGAATTGCCCGTTGATAGGTTGCTCTAGCATTTTTCAAACCGAATGGCATTGTGATGTAGCAGTACGCTCCAAATGGCGTGATGAAAGATGTCTTTAAGCAATCTTCCTCCCTCTGGCTGATTTGACGGTATCCCGAGTAGCAGTCGAGGAAGTTAAGTAGGTCGCACCCGGCCGTGGAATCTACCACCTCATCTATCCTGGGAAGACCAAATGGGTCCTTGGGGCACACCTTGTTGAGTCGGTGTAGTCGATGCACATGCGCCATTTGCCGTTTTTCTTCTGGACCAGAATTGGGTTTGCCAGCCAATCCGGGTGATAGACCTCCTTGATGAACCCGGCTGCCAGGAGCTTGGTGATTTCCTCCCGAATAGCATCCTTGCGGTCTTGAGCGAAGCGCCGCAACCGTTGCTTGACTGGCTTGGCGTCTGTCTTCACATTGAGGGCATGCTCGATCACCTCCCTTGGTATGCCCGGCATGTCGGACGGTTTCCACGCAAATATATCTTTGTTGGCTTGGAGGAAGGTGATGGGCGCGTCTTCCTATTTGGGGTCGAGTCCGGTCCCGACTAGGGTAGTCTTGGAGGGGTCGGAAGGGTCCAGGGGGATCTTCTTTGTGTCAGAGTCCACTAAAATTCCTGACTTCACTGCCTTTTTTGCCGAAACTGGATCTTGCTCGACTTCAGTTGTGGCGGTTTGCCGGATGCTGTTGCGCCCAACTGCAGCCTCTTGTGATTGAGCTAGTTCGCAACTCTCGTTGTCGCAGGTGAAGGCTTGCTTGACATCGCTGCATAGGGAGAGGACTCCTGCTACCCCTGGCATCTTGAGCACCATATATGTGTAGTGCGGTATTGCCAAGAATTTGGCGAGTGCCGGTCGTCCGAGTATCGCGTGGTACGCGGTCTCGAAGTCGGCTACCTCGAAGCAGACGTTTTCCGTGCGGAAGTTATCCCGCATGCCGAAGGTTACTGGCAATGCGATCTGCCCGAGTGGAGTTGATGACGGGCCGGGAATTATCCCCTGGAACGGCGCAGTGCTCGACCGTAATTCTAAATGAGGAATCCTCATCTCATCCAATGTCTTGGCGAATAAAATGTTAAGCGTGCTGCCCCCGTCAATGAGGGTTTTCTTTAGCCTGATATTTCTGACGACCGGGTCCAGGACGAGTGGGTAGTGTCCCGGGTGTGAGACCCGATCTGGGTGATCTGCACGATTGAATGTAATGGCCATCTCTGACCAGCGCAGGTACTGGGGGGTGTCCGTTGTAGAGACCATATTGACGTCGCATGCAGATAGCTTCTATTTTCGCTTGGACTCATACGTGAGCGGCCCTCCGAAGATGTGATTGAGCTCGGCTTGGGGATCTTGAAAATCATCAGCCAAACCCTGATCTGGCTTGTCTTTGTCCTTGTCGGCGCCAGATGATGAAGCCTGCTTAGAGGTAAACTTCTTAAGCATGTAGTAGTCTTTGGCTGCGTGCTTGCCCTTGGGGTGGAAGGGGCATGGCCCGCTCATGACCTTCTAGTAGTCATTATTCCGCTGGGGCCACGACCAAGTACGCTCCACGTTGGCCACCTCGTTGTCCGACTTCCGCTTGCAGCTGCCAGACTTGTTTTGAGACAGCTCGTTGTCGGCTTTCGCCTTCTGGTCTTTCTGTCGGGACTCCTTCTTCTCGTCAAGGACCTCTGCGACTGCTTTAGCCGAGTCAGCGTATTTGTTGGCCATGTCGAAAGGAGCCCGAACAGAGGGTGGTGGCTTCTGAGTGAATTTCGCGATGAACGGTCTTTTTCTCCCTTGCGGAAGGTGGCGATGATAGCCTCGTCTCAGATCATTGGGATCTTGTTGCACTTCTCGGAGAATCTCTTGATAAAATCTCATAGTGACTTGTTCTTCTTCTGGTGTAGTTGATACAAATCATGCTCAGAAGATGGCCTCTCGTAGGTTCCCTGAAAATTGGTGATTTACCGCACCCTGAGTTCTCCCCAGGAACCAATCGACCGCCTTGGGAGTCCTGTCAGCCATGTCCTCGCCGAGTTGGCTAGCACGACTGGGAGGTAGTTAGCCATGGCTTTGTTGTTGCCCCCAGAAGCTCGAACTACTAGGGTATATACGGTGAGCCAGGACTCGGGATTTGTTTTGCTGTCATACTTTTCAATTCCTGTGGGCTTAAAGCCAGTTGGCCAGTCGACGTCCTGTAGCTCCCGAGTGAAAGCTGGAACGCCTTCGTCTTCGTGAGGGATCGGGCTTTGACCACGGCGGTTAAACCACTTGTGATGGAGACCGAAGCGCTCATTTTCATCCTCCAGTCGGCGGCACTCATTTTTGTGTCATTCGTGGCACCGGGCGTTGATGGTGTGGCGGAGGTCGTGTTGTAGGCGCTCTCGGAGGTCTTGGTTGGGTCGGCGGTCATACTGGTGACGCTGCTGACTATCATTGCCGAGTCACGTTTGCCTGGACTCCTCACGTGGCCGACTTGAGCCGGCTGCTTGACGCCGTGCTAATGTGGATGAGTCCGCTGCTGGAGATCCCGACCGGTTAGTTGGTACCACGGAGTCGCCCGACTGCTATTGTTGTTGCTGGCAGGCAGTAGCCGTGATCATTGCCTTGATCTTGGCGATAGTTGGGGTGGCCTGGTGATCAGGCCCGAGCTGGAGCGTGTCCAGCAAGGTTGCGGCGGCCACAACATTCTATTGTGGCATGACGAAGACGTCGTGATCGCCGACTTTCGTCTGGAGAATCTGCTGCTGAGCTGTTTGTCCAGCCTTGCGTAGCCCGTCATTGCGAGCCTTGCGGTCTGCCTCCTCCTGTTGTCGCAGTCGGCTTGCCTCCTCCTAGTGCTCCTCTTGTAGTCGGCGCACCTCGGGTGGTGGTGTTGAAGCCATGAAGATCTCATGGGGGAGGAAGAAACTCGCCAGACTGGAGTCCGAACTAGTGTTCGAACCGTTATCCGACTTGGAGTCGGACTCCGAGTAGTTTATCGGAGTAAGAACGACCCCAACCTCTCTAGATCCAATCTGAAATGGTGCTTGGCCGTGTCCAAACTGAATTATAGGAGATCGGGTCTACTGCGTGGGATGTAGATCCGCAGTGTCGCTGAATCCGTGTGGGAGATTGACGATCTCTCCCCTTCTTGGCCCAACCCGAGCTGGCTCAAGGCCTAGCGCAAGTCGAACGCCGAAGGAAAGAGTTGTCCCAATGCTTGGCGAAGTGAAGGATTGCCACAGTAGGTCGTTGAAGGAGATTGCGGCGTCCTGTGGGCTGACTGGCGCAACGTCGGCTGGTTCCTCGGTCGGCTGGATTGGATCTGCTTCGGCCAAGGTGTTGCCAATCTGGTCGGCAATGAAATCGAGGCTTCCAAAAGAGATTATGTCTCTAGGGGAGAACTTGTCACCGTCGATTCTGGTTGTTGGATCCATCGAGCTTGTAGATGTGAAACTCGTTGGAGCCCCTACCTGGCACGCCAACTGTCAATGTTTTACACCGGCAATATAACTATAGGGCTACTCGGCAAGGGAAACTCAATGGATTGCAGAGGAACACAAAGAGATTTTATACTAGTTCAGGCCCTCGATGTGAGGTAATACCCTATGTCCAGTTGTGGTGTTATTCCTCTTCATCAATGATCTCATGATCTCCTGCCCCTTGAGGGGCGCCCTGCCTCCCCTTATATACTGGGGGACAAGGGTACAGGATAAGGATCCCAGCCGGATACGGCTAAGGGATTTCCTTCTTAGAGATAAAAACTTATCCGACTAAGACTATGTTTTCCTTATTGGACAAAGCCAAATCTGCCGGGTGCTATCTTATCTCTAATTACAAGACTCAGCCCATCCTCTATCCGAGTGGCCCACATGCTGGTGGTGAGGTACCCAGGGCCCATGGCCTCCACACATCTTCTCCAATCCACCAATCGTTTCGTCTTCCAGCTTCCGCGCCGAAATTTCGCCTCCCGCTACGCTAGGGTTTGCCATCGCTTGCTCTTCCCCATTGGAACTCGAGTGATTCCGCTCTTCCTCGTCCATTCCAAACCTCCAGTAACATTTCCCCCCAATTTTCTCATCCCCAACCATGCTGAGGGCTTCAGATTTTGTGGATGCGTCGGACGAGGTTTGGCCGACTTTGGATTGCAGGTCGGCTAAGCTGAAGCTTCTGGAGAAGCAGCTGAGGTTACAGAGCCACGATGTCATCAACTAGCGTCCTACTGAAGGTGAATCGGTTCCGGAGCCCCAGGCCGGTGAGATCGTCGTTTTCGCCTCTTTTCTCAACCGGGGTCTTTCTCTTCCATCTTCCGAGTTCTTTCGCTAGCTTCTTGCTTTTTATGAACTCAAGTTGGTGAATCTGAATCCCAACTCAATCTTGCAAATCTCCATTTTTGTGACTCTTTGTGAGTGCTTCCTGGGTGTGAAACCCCATCTGAATCTATTCAGATATTCGTTTCATATCAAGCCCCAGCCCTCCAAGAGCTAAATCCAAGTGATTGGGGGGCTGGTATCCAACTCAGGAGCGAGATGAAGAGGATATATTTCAATATTCCCCTGAAATCTTATCTCAAAGGCTGGCATAAGGAATGGTTTTACTGCTCTGATCTTGAGCCAAGCCTTCCCCCTTTTATGGGTTTGCCCCCGGTGGTTATTGCCAAGTGGTCGTCTTTGCCCACCTCTGAAGAAATAGGGCAGGTTATCAAACTTGTTGGCCGGATTGACAAGCTGAAGAGAGCCGGGTTGACTGGTCCATGGGTGGCCAGACGTTTCTTGACTCGGTGGATCAGACCGCTAAAGCTGAGGTGCCACTTCGGCTAGGACTACAAAGGCAAAGGCGATCCCAGCCGGGAATATGCCGACCTGATAGATAAGTACAAAGTGACCAACATCTTGCTAGAATTCTTTGCCAGCGGGGTGGTCAAAACTAAAGATGCAGAGCGATCTGTGGCGGCTTATAGCCGGAAGAGGCCATGCCCAAAGGTAACCCTTGCTGACGTTGTCTTGTAGTTCATCTGTGGTGAATGCTTGCAAGTATATGCCCAGGATGGCTCTGCAATGTGTAACATGTATTTGTGGGTGCCATGGGCCCCGGGTACCTCATGACAAGCATTTGGGCCACTCGGATAGAGGATGGGCCTAGCCTTGTAATTAGAGATATAGCTAGATTCGGCAGACTTCGCCTTGTATAGGAAGGAATATACAGTCCTAGTCGGGTGCGTTATATCTCTAAGGGGAGATCTCCTAGTCGTAATCCGATGGGGACTCCTACCTTGTAACCCTGTCCCCCAGTATATAAGGGGAGGCAGGGCGCCCCATGAGGGCGGAAGAGCACTCATAAGCTCAAACGGCCATACGGTTCATCAGAATCGCCACCATAATTCCTCAAAGGAATACATACAAACTGGATGTAGGGTATTACCTCACATCGAGGGCCTGAACCAGTATAAAAATCCCCTTGTGTTCCTTTGCAATCCATCATGTTTCCATCCGCCGAGTAGCCCCATATATTTATTGCCGGTGTAAAACATCGACAGTATTGTTGAACTGCTTGCTGTGGAGGCCATGGGCCCCGGGTACCTCATCACTTACATATGGGCCACTCGGATAGAAGATGGGCCGAATCATGTAATTAGAGATAAGAGAGCACCCGGCAGGCTTTACCTTGTACGATAAGGAATAGCAGTCTTAGTCGGATAAGTTTCTATCTCTAAGAAGGAAATCCCTTGGTCGTATCCAGCTAGGATCCTTATCATGTACCCCTGTCCCCTAGTATATAAAGGGAGGCAGGGCGCCCCATGAGGGCACGGGAAGATCATTGATCAACACAACCCATCAGAGGAATAACGCCACAACTGGACGTAGGGTATTACCTCACATCGAGGGCCTGAACCAGTATAAAATCTCTTTGCGTTCCTCTGCAGTCCACCGAGTTTCCCCTTGCTGAGTACCCCTATAGTTCTATTGCCGGTGTAAAACATCGACAGTTGGGGTGCCAGGTTGGGGCCTCGGTGCAATCTACATCCAAGATCTCGATGGATCCAACAAGAGGAGTCGACGGCGACAAGTTCTCCCCTGGAGACGTGATTTCCTTCGGAAGCCTTGACTTCATTGCCAACCAAATCGGCAATTTGACCTTGGCCAAAGCAGATCTAATCCGACCGGCCGAGGAACCAGCCGACTCCGCGCCAGTCAGCCCACCAGATGTGGCGACAATCATCATCAAGCCGCAGCACCAACTCTCTGCGTCGCCGAGCCACGGGACAACTCTCTTCGCCGGCGTTCGGCCCGAGTTAGGCCTAGAGTCGACTCAGGTCGGGCAAGGAAGGAGGTAGATCCTCAATTTCCCACTCGGATTCGGCAACGTCACACAACCGCATCCCGTGCGGCACTCCCGATCTCCTGCGCTTCAGTTTGGACACGGCCCTGGGCCATTTCAGATTGGATCTAGGATAATCGGGGCGATTCTTACTCCACTCAACTACTCGGACTCCGACTCCGAGTCAGATACTGGTTCGAACACCAATTTAGCTGGTCTCCTCATCCCCCGCGAAATCTTCATGGCATCAACGCCCCCACAGGAGATTTGCCAAGC
The DNA here is from genome assembly GCA_003991445.1 of Oryza meyeriana var. granulata. Taxonomy (NCBI): domain Eukaryota; kingdom Viridiplantae; phylum Streptophyta; class Magnoliopsida; order Poales; family Poaceae; genus Oryza; species Oryza meyeriana. The sequence continues at coordinate 47,598 of RYFJ01001967.1, forward strand.
GCAAGAGGAACAACAAGAGGAGGACCGCCGACTAAGACAATAGGAGGAAGCCAACCGCGAGGCTCGCAATGATGGGCTGCGACAGGCTGGGCGAGTCGCCCAGCAGCAGATCCTCCAAACCAAAGTCGGCGACCATGACGTCTTCGTCATGCCACAACAGAACGTCATGGCCGCCGCAACCCTGCTAGACACACTCTATCTCGGGCCTGACCACCAGGCTACCCTGACTATCGCCAAGATCAAGGCGATGATCACAGCTGCCGCCTGTTAGCAGCAACAGCAGTCGGGTGACATAGTTATACCGACCAATCGGTCGGGTTCTTCGACGGCAGGATCATCTGCGTCAACTCTACGCCAGGCAACCGGCTCTAGTCGGCCACGCGAGGAGTCCCGACAAACCTCACTTGGCAGCACCAACAACAACCAGCGGCGCCACCAGTTCGACCGTCGACCCAATTAAGACCTCCGAGTCCGACTACAACGCGACCTTCGCCATACCATAAACGCCCGGCGTGAAGAACCCGAAGAAGATGAACGTCGCCACATGGAGGACGAAAACGAACTCTTCGGTCTCCACCACGAGCGGTTACGCCACCCCAGATGGAGCCGGAGCCCTGACGAAGACGAAGGCATTCCCGCTTTCACACGGGAGCTCCAGGAGATTGACTGGCCGTCAGGCTTCAAGCCTACGGGGATCGAGAAATACGACGGCAAAACCAACCCCGAGTCCTGGCTCACCGTATACACCCTGGTGGTTCACGCAGCCAGAGATGATAGTAAAGCCATGGCTAACTACCTCCCAGTCGCTCTGGCCGACTCGGCGAGGACATGGCTGTCAGGCCTCCCGAGGCGGTCGATCGTTCCTGGGGACAACTCAGGGAGCGGTTCATCGCTAACTTCCAGGGGACCTACGAGAGGCCATCTTCAGAGCATGATCTTTATCAGCTGCACCAAAAGAAGAACGAGTCTCTGCGCAAATTCATCAAGAGGTTTTTCGAGAAGCGGAACCAAATTCCAACCATCAAGGACGAGGCTGTCATCGCCGCCTTCCGCAAGGGAGTAAAGGACGCCCCGTTCATTGCGAAGTTCACTCGGAAGCCACCATCCACAGTCTAGGCCCTCTTCGACATGGCTAACAAATATGCTGACTCGGCCAAAGTAGTCGCTGAGGCCTTCGATGAAAAGAAGGTGCCCCGATAGAAAGATCAGAAGGCAAAAGCCGACAACGAGCCGTCTCAAAACAAGTCTAGAAGCCGCAAGCAGAAGTCAGACAACGAGGTGGCCAACATGGAGTGCACACGGTCGCGGCCCCAGAGGAATAACGACTACCAAAAAGTCATGAGCAGGCCATGCCCCTTCCACCCCAAGGGCAAGCACACGGCCAAAGACTGCTACATGCTTAAGAAGTTTGCCTCCAAGAAGGCTTCATCATCTAGCGCCGACAAGGACAAAGACAAGCTAGATTAGGGTTCGGCCGACGATTTTCAAGATCCTCAAGCCTAGCTCAACCATATCTTCGGAGGGCCGTCTGCCTATGAGTCCAAGCGCAAACAGAAGCTATCGGCATGTGACATCAACACGGTCTCTACAACGGACACCCCCTAGTACCTGCGCTAGTCAGAGATGGCCATTACCTTCAACCGCGCAGATCACCCAGATCGGGTTTCGCACCCGAGACACTATCCACTCGTCCTGGACCCGGTCGTTAGAAATATCAGGCTGAAGAAAACCCTCATCGATGGAGGCAGCGTGCTCAATATCTTATTTGCCAAGACTTTGGACGAGATGAAGATTCCTCATTCAGAATTACGGCCGAGCACTGCGCCCTTCCACGGGATAATTCCTGGCCTGTCATCAACCCCACTCGGGCAGATCACATTGGCAGTAACCTTCGGCACGTGGGATAACTTCTACACGGAAAACGAGACCGCGTACCACGTGATACTCGAACAACCGACACTCGCCAAATTCATGGCGATATCGCACTACACATATATGGTGCTCAAGATGCCAGGGCCAGCAGGAGTCCTCTCCCTACGCAGCGACGTCAAGCAAGCTTTCACCTGCGACAAGGAGAGCTGCGAATTGGCTCAATCACAAGAGGCGGCAGTCGGGTGCAATAGCATTCGGCAGGCCGTCACAGCAGAAGTCAAGCAAGATCAAGTTCTGGCAAAAAAGGCAGCAAAGTCGGGAATTTCAGCGGACTATGACACGAAGAAGATCCCCCTGGACCCTTCCGACCCCTCCAAGACTGCCCTAGTCGGGACCGGACTCGACCCAAAATAGGAAGACGCGCTCGTCACCTTCCTCCAAGCCAACAAGGATATATTTGCGTGGAAACCGTCCGACATGCCGGGTGTACCAAGGGAGGTGATCGAGCACGCCCTCAATGTGAAGACAGACGCCAAGCCAGTCAAGCAATGGCTGTGGCGCTTTGCTCAAGACCACAAGGATGCTATTCGGGAGGAGATCACCAAGCTCCTCGCAGCTGGGTTCATCAAGGAGGTCTATCACCCGGATTGGCTGGCAAACCCAGTTTTGGTCCGGAAGAAAAATGGTAAATGGCACATGTGCATCGACTACACCGATCTCAACAAGGCGTGCCCCAAGGACCCATTTGGTCTTCCCAGGATAGATCAAGTGTGTTAACGCCAAAATTTGGTAAGGCCTTGTATCAGATTCGGTCAAGGGAACGATTGCAGTCGGTTAACAGAAATTGGTTCAAGGAGCAGGCCGAGTCCGAGAAAGAGCCGTGAAGACCGCGCGTGGCAGTTAATTACTATATTTATTAGGAAAAGATTTATCTTTTTTAGGGAACCTGACCTCGTGTCCGGTCAGGATTAGTTAGCGTTTTCTATTATAGATAGGAAATCATATACCGTGTCCTATAAGGACTCATGTAACTCGGGGTATATATACGTATGCCCGGGGACCTTGTAAATTATCAACCACAGATCAATACAAAATTTGGCGCATCGCCACCCTTTCGACGGGATCCTGCTTCTCGAGCCAGGCTGCATCGGTTAGGTCCGAACTCCTGCGAGAGGGTAAGTCTCGTCACCCCGGCTACCAATCGGCTAGGACTTCCTCGGTTAGGTCCGATATTCTAGTCGGTTTATGGTAGTTGGCTTACCACGATATATTTAGTTTATCTATGGCTGCATCAGTTCAGTTTGACCTCATAGATTGATTAGGTATATCACATCACGCGTGCGTAGATTGTATCGGCTTACTGGGAGCGGTTTATCATCAGTTTGTGCTGCATCGGTTAGGTCCGACCTACTAAACTGCTAGCGATAAACCGATCCTGTTAAGCCGATGCTTTATGCGCAGACGTCTTATCGGGGTGTATAGCCGGTAAGTTATCTTCATCACGATCGCATTCTATTTATCGGCCCATTGAGGTATTGTTATCATTGTCGGTCTGTGCTGCAACGGTTGGGTCCGATCTACTAGACTGACAATAATAGCTTTACTCTTGATGAGCCGATGATATTGTGCGATGGTGTTATCGGAGTGCTTAGCCGATAAGTTATCTGTTAAAGCCGACTACATTTATTCATTGTCTTATTCTATACTCGCTCTGTTCAGTAGTCGGCTAGCTTATCAATTATTTATCATTCATGTTATTGCATACTTTATTATATGTTCCTGCCTGTATTATTGTTACAATCGGCTAAGGATTAGCCGATGGGTTTATTCTGCCGATCCAAGTACAAGTACAAGCAGGTTCCCGGCACGACCCCAGTGAGGGCCGGGCATGAGCTTGGGTAAGGACCAGCATATGGCCCGGACAGCGGACGAAGATCCCGGGAGCCGATATAAAGCAAGGCCCCGCGGCACAGGCATATCTTCATGGCAACACCAGTAACACTAGACTATGATCGCTAGGATTATTTGATTTATTTATGCATTACACTTGCTTATTTTATCAAGTTTATAGCCGGTTTTCGAGTATCCCTCGAATATCGGCTAGCACGAACTATTTGTTTATTATTACGTTATTGCTCTTGCCGTCATCGGCCTTAAGCGATGTATAAGTGCTACAGTGCGCATCGGCCATCGGCTGATGAAACGAGTCTAGATCGGCTTCCAGCTGATTGGCTCATTGATCAAACATTTTCCTCCTTGTCAATTACAGGGTCAAATTGACTGGCACGCCTACGAACCTCAAGACTTTAGGACCTGCACTGGAGTGAAGCAAATCTCCCAGGCCTTCGCGTGTCACCCAGACGCTGGACGGCCCCCGGCGGGTTTTCGGCGTCAACACGCTTTTGGCACGCCTGGTGGGACACGAAGTTTTAACCCAAAATTCTAACAAACACAGTTTCAATCAAGATTTCAACATGGCCGGAAAAGAAGTCAAGACGGACAACGTAATTCCAGTCACCATGGAGGATCTAAACTGAAGAACAAAAACAGCAAGTTGAACAGACCATGACAAATTTCCAGAAGCTGTGCCAGAATCCTTCAGGTATGACAAGTGCAAGGGCCGATTCAGAAGTCTCAGTTTTTTCCAAAACCAATAACTGGTAGGAGAATCGAGCCGCACACAACCCGAGAGTCCACCAATCAAGCCTTTACAGGAGATGGTCAATGAGGCTGTACACCACGCGCTCATCAATCAGTCGGGAGTCTTAGTAAATACATTGCATAATCTTATCAAGAAGACTGTTGATGGATCGATTGCCCAAGAACCAACTCGGGGCCCTGTTTTCTCCCACCAAAGATAGAGCCAGGCCAAGTTAATTACAACATTAGCAAGGATATACCAGAACACTTGTTCGCGCAGAACCAGGCTGGGGGGCAACAGGATATCCCTCCTGGATATCACCGATCTATTTATTATGGGGATATCAGCAGAACTATCCGGAGGAGGAGCCGATCCAGGTACCTACCAGAGGGAGTATCACAGACAGAACGCAACCAACCCCGCCGATACAGTATCAGCAGTATCAATAGGAGAATGCAAGAGAAGAAGACTTATCGGCACGAGTTGAGGAGATAGTAAGGAGCAGTTCGGGATCAAGCCCAAGAACAAGCGTTCATGTATCGGCACCCATATCCTGAGTGGTTTGACAGGGTTCCGTTACCACACCGATACAGGGTCCGGATTTTTCTAGTTTTCAGGCAGGACAACACGTCTACAGTAGAACATGTCAGCCGATTCCTGGCGCAGTGCGGGGAGGCATCGGCTGAAGAGGCCTTGAGGGTTAGGTTTTTTCCCCTATCACTATCTGGATCGGCTTTTACATGGTTCTCCTCATTACCGCCGAATTCTGTTCGAGGGTGGGCCGATCTGGAGAAACAGTTTCACAAATATTTCTTCGCTGGGATTCATGAGTTGAGACTGTCAGATTTGACATCAGTTAAGCAACGACTAGATGAAACAGTACCGGAATACATTCAGCGATTTCGGGATATCAGAAACCGGTGTTATAGTTTAAACCTGAGCGATGGGCATCTGGCCGATCTGGCTTTTCAGGGACTCTTGGCGCCAATCAAAGAGAGGTTTTCATCTCAAGAGTTCGAATCCTTGTCGCACCTGGTACAGAAGGTATCGGCTCATGAAAGCCGATTTCAAGAGGCGAAAAAGGACAAATACCAGAGGAGGGTTGCTCAGGTTCTGGTCTATTCATCAGGCTCAGATGGTGAGGAATCCGATGCTGAGGTTGGATTGGCAGAGTGGGCCAGGAACAAGAAGTCAGTATCATGCCCGTGGGTCAAAGATATCGGCAAAGAGGAACAGTATGATTTCGATGTAAGCAAAGCCGATAAGATCTTTGACTTGTTGTTACAGGAAAAGCAAATACAATTGCCACCAAACCACGTGATTCCATCAGCCGAAGAACTAAAGAAGAAGAAATATTGCAAGTGGCACAATGCGATATCGCACCATACTAACGAGTGCAAGGTTTTTCGGCAACAAATTCAGTTGGCTGTTGAGCAAGGACGAATCAAGTTTGAAGACAAAAAGCCAATGAAGATAGATGGGCACCCGTTCCCCATAAACGTGGTCTATGCGGGGTCATCATTAAGGGATCAAGCCGATGGAGCAAGACATCAAAAGTACAAGTCAAGGATTACTTCATCGGACATGATAGAAAAATACTCAAGAGATGAAGAACAGAAGGGTGAACCAGAACGATATGATCCGCATTGGGACTGCCCGTTTTTTCGTTTCTGCTGGGATCAAGGAATGAGGCTGCCATCGGCTGAGAATTGCCCCGAGTGTAGCCGTGCAATGGATCGCCATGATCAACAGCAGAGGTTTTCACAGGATCGGCCGTTTGGGAAAAGAGCATCAGTTCATAGCCGACTAGGGCCGATCCGTGGAGAGTTTTTTGAAGAGGATGAAGAAGCACATGAGAAACAGGTCTAGAATCCTCAGTGGTGTCCTAGCGGCATATTCACGAAGAATCAGAAGAGAAGGGCACAGCGGTTACGACACCGAGAGCAAAAAGAAGAGCAGCGCCAAGATCAAGAGGAAACCGATCATCGTCTCAAGAGAACCAAACAAGTCTGGCAAGTAAAGAGGAAGGACGATGAAGACGGATCGGCTCCAGTGAACATGGTTTTCTTTCTGCCCAGAGAATACAGAGCGTTCTCCTCAGACGAGGAGGGTGGAGAGGAAGTTTTCGCTCAGCTGACACTGCGACCTGACCAAGCTACATTTGATAAACCCGAGGAGTCAGAGCATCGGCACTTGAAGCCATTATACATCAGGGGCTACGTAAACGGAAGGCCGATGACAAAGATGTTGGTTGATGGAGGAGCAGCGGTTAATCTTATGCCTCAAGCCACATTCCGAAAATTGGGGAAGACTGCCGAAGATTTGATCAAGACATATATGGTGTTAAAAGACTTCTGTGGGAATTCATTAGAAGCGAAAGGCGTATTAAACGTGGAGCTGACAGTAGGGAATAAGACATTACCCACCACGTTTTTTGTCATTGACGGAAAGGGGTCATATAGTTTGCTTCTCGGCAGGGACTGGATTCACGCAAACTGTTGCGTGCCTTCGACAATGCATCAGTGTCTAATACAGTGGCAGGGAGATCAAGTCGAGGTGGTGCTAGCAGATCGGTCGACCAATATTGCCATGACCGATCTACCAGTCTGGGAAGCCGATGGTGTTGACTGCCTATCCGGGAGAGTTTGGGAAGGAGATTACCTCAAGGTTACTAGCCAGGGGATACAGCCAATCCAGCAAGTCGGCTCCGAATTGTTACTCTGATGGGATCTATTGAAGACTTCGAGGGGAAACTGGGGCGAGGATTTACGTCGGCTGATGATTTGGAAGAGATCGATATTGGACCAGGAGATAGGCCAAGGCCGACGTACATAAGCAAAAAATTAGGTCCTGAGCTACGAGAGGAATTGATAGCACTGCTGAAGGAACATCGGATTGTTTTGCCTGGAGTACCATGAAATGCCAGATTGAGCCGATCGATTGTTGAACATCGGCTGCCTATTAAACCAGGGTATCGCCATTCAAGCAGCTCCAAGAAGGTTCAAAGCAGAATTATATGAGCCGATCAAGGTGGAGATCACAAGTTATATGATGCCAAATTCATAAGACCATGCCGATACGCTGAGTGGTTTCTAATATCGTCCCGGTGGAGAAGAAAAATGGGAAATTGAGGATATGTATTGATTTCCGGGATCTAAATAAAGCTACCCCTAAGGATGAATACCCAATGCCGATAGCGGATCTGCTGGTGGATGCAACCTCAGGTCACAAGATTATCAGCTTCATGGACGGCAATGCAGGATACAATCAGATTTTTATGGCCGAAGAGGATATACACAAGACTGCGTTTCGATGTCCTGGAGCTATCGGCTTGTATGAGTGGGTAGTAATGACTTTTGGGTTAAAGAGTGCCGGTGCGACTTATCAAAGAGCGATGAATTATATATTTCATGATCTCATCGGCTTGTTGGTGGAAATCTACATTGATGATGTGGTGGTTAAGTCTAAAAGTGGGGAAAGCCATATAGCCGATTTACGAAGAGTGCTGGAGAGGGCCAAGAAATACGGACTAAGAATGAATCCCAATAAGTGCGCTTTTGGTGTATCGGCTGGGCAATTTTTGGGTTTTATGGTTCATGAGCGAGGGATTGAAGTTAGTCAGCGAAGTATTAGAGCCATTAAGACTACAGAGCCACCAAGCAATAAGACAGAGTTGCAATCGTTGATCGGCAAGGTTAATTTTGTGAGGAGATTTATATCAAATTTGTCAGGAAGAATTGAGTCTTTCACACCGTTATTAAAGTTGAAGGCCGATCAAGAATTTGTGTGGGGGGCAGCGCAGCAGAAGGCGTTCGACGAGATCAAGAATTATCTTAGTTCCCCACCTGTTTTGATTCCACCGCAGAAAGGAGTGCCGTTCAGGTTATACTTGTCGGCCGATGAGAAGTCCATCGGCTCTGTTTTGATCCAAGAATTTGAAGGCAAAGAGCGAGTTGTGTTCTATCTAAGTAGGAGACTTCTGGATGCTGAGACGAGATATCCTGCGGTGGAGAAGTTATGCTTATGTTTATATTTCTCGTGTACGAAGTTGAGGCATTACATCCTATCGGCTGAATGTACAGTAGTTTGCCAGGCCGATGTGGTCAAATATATGTTGTCGGCTCCAGTCTTGAAAGGGCGAGTTGGCAAGTGGATTTTTGCCTTGACAGAGTTTGACTTGAGGTATGAATCGGCTAAGGCAATTAAGGGACAAGCAGTGGCCGATTTTATTGTACAGCACAGAGGGTCTCATGAAGATTATGCGGAGCCGATCCCATGGACTTTATTTTTTGATGGATCGGTTTGCAGGCACGGATCTGGTATCGGTTTAGTTATTGTATCGCCTCGGGGGGCAAGTTTTGAGTTTGCTTTTACGATTAAGCCTTATCGGACTAATAATCAAGCAGACTACGAGGCGGTGCTGAAAGGGATTCAACTCTTGAGGGAAGTAGGTGCCGATATCGTAGAGGTTATTGGTGATTCTTTGTTGGTGATCAAGCAGTTATCTGGAGAATATGAGTGCAAAGATGATGTTTTGAGGTCATATTATGAAGAATGTATGGATTTATTGAAAGATTTCAAGATGGTGTCAATAGATCATATTCCCAGGGAGCAGAATTTAGAAGCCAATGATCTTGCACAGATTGCTTCAGGGATATCGGTGAATAGGCAGGTTGAGATGGAAGTAGCCGATATTGATGTCCAAAACAAGGCCGATGACTGGAGACAGGAGATAATTGATTACTTGCGAAACCCGTCGCAGTCCGTTTCCAGGAAGATTCGGTATAAAGCTACTAAGTATGTGCTACTTGATGGGGAGTTGTATTATCGGACGTTTGAGGGAGTTCTGCTTAGATGCCTGGATTTGGAAGAAGCCAAAGTGGTTATGTGTGAAGTGCATGAAGGCATCTGTGGGACTCATCAATCGGCTCATAAGATGAAGTGGTTGTTGAGGAGAGTAGGGTATTTTTGGCCGACGATGCTAGAAGATTGCTTTAGGTATTATAAAGGATGTCAAGATTGTCAGAAGTTTGGAAATATACAGCGGGCACCAGCATCGGCTATGAATCCTATCATCAAACCGTGGCCGTTCAGAGGTTGGGGAATTGATATGATCGGCCAGATTTTTCCTCCATCAAGTAAGGGACATAAGTTTATATTGGCGGCGATAGATTATTTTACCAAGTGGGTGGAAGCGATTCCTTTGAAGAAAGTTATGTCCAAGGAAGCGGTTGAGTTTGTAAAGGAGTATATTATTTATCGGTTTGGGATTCCTCAGACGATAACTACTGATCAGGGGTCCATCTTTGTGTCTGATGAGTTTCAACAATTTGCTGCCAGTATGGGAATCAAGCTATTAAATTCATCGCCTTATTACGCTCAGGCCAATGGACAAGCAGAAGCTTCTAACAAGAGTTTGATCAAGTTAATTAAGCGGAAGATTGATGAGCAGTCACGGCGATGGCATACTACATTAGCCGATTCACTATGGGCCTATCGGATGGCATGCCACGGATCTACTCGGGTGCCGCCGTATCAGTTGGTATATGGACATGAGGCAGTTTTACCATGGTAAACTAACATCGGCTCTAGGAGAATTTCTTTGCAGAATCAGTTGACAGCCGATGATTATTATAATTTGATGACAGATGAACTTGAAGGTTTGGCTCAGAATCGGTTAAGAGCGTTGGAAAGGATCAAGGAAAATAAGGCTAGGGCAGCTCGGCATTACAACAAAAAGGTGGTGAATAAGTCGTTTGCCGAGGGAGATCTTGTGTGGAAGTTGATTTTGCCGATCGGGTCCAGAGATAATAAGTTCGGGAAGTGGTCGCCTAATTGGGAAGGGCCCTATTGGATTAATCGTTGTGTGCTTGTAATGCTTATATGTTAGAAGATCTCAATGGGATAGAATTTGCTAAAGCGCTTAACGGAAAATACCTCAAGAAGTACTACCCTAGCGTGTGGATTGATTCTTAAATCGGTTAAGTATGACCGATTTCTAAGTAATTCGGAAAGCCGGTGTTTTTTTTTACATCGCCTAAAGACAAGCGATATCAGTTGATATCGCCTTTAGATCAAAACAAGCAAAAAAAAAATTATCAAGACTGAAAGAGATAAGTAGCAGAGCCGATCAGATTATATGACAGCAGAAGGATGGTCGGCATGTTCCAGAAAATCGTCAGTTACAAAGGTTTAAGATTTACAAGAATTTTTGGATCACTTCAATTGCGCGTAGGCGGATCTGATCAATCTCATTGATAGCACGGATGTCATCTTCATCAGAGCCCGGGATAGTCTTCAGGTTCTTGCGCCGATGAATGACTTGACGTACTATCACTGTAACCTTGGCCTCTTGGTCCTGGACAGCTTGCGATAGGCCGATTAGTTGGGATTCTGTTGCTGTGAGGTCTTTGCGAACTTTTTCAAGTTCTGCCAGCAAATCGGCCTCCTTTTTCTTCAGCTGGTCTAACTTAGGTTGGAGCTCTTGGGGACAGCGGCCATATCATCAAGCTTTTTCTTCTCTGCTTGGGCTAATAGCCGATCGGCTTGGATGTCTTCGGTGGTCTTCTGTTGGTCAGCGCGATCGGTTATGCGCTGTCTGAGTTTGATGAGTTTGAATCTGTGGGATTCCAAGTATGCTGCAGGGGTCAATGCATCAACAAGTTCTTCGGGTAGGTGGTGTTCAATGTCTGCAAATCTTGCCTGGATTGGCCCGCAGTCTTCTACCAGTGCGTCGATCGGATTTTCCAGCCGGCTGATGATGCTCGTTAAATACTCGCGCACGTCGGCTGGGAAGGATGGCTTGGAGGCCGCACTGGTGGTCGTAGCTTCTTCTACCTCCAGATATTGACCGATGTCAAAAGGGAACAAGTCGGCCAAGGACTGCAAGGTTGACATCGGTGAAGCGATTAATAAAAGATTAGAAGCAAAATTTGAGCATAAAAAGGTTACCTAAGGAAGGACATCAGCGGCTTGAGTGACATCGGCTTCGGGGGGATGGATGGGCTGTTCTTCGAGGGGGCCGATGTCAGCCGATGGAGTAGGGACAGTATCATCAGCAACCAGAGGACTTGGTGCTGAGAGGGGAGCAGCTGGAGAAGTCATCGGCTCAACGCTTGGAGGGACGTCAGAGGGATGGTGAGGTTCTGGAGCCGATGATTCAAGCTGAAAAAGGATTTGGTAAGATAAAATAAGTGGATAATAATAATAAGGCTTGGCGCATACCTGAGGGGACGAAGGGGCCGATGTGGTCTGGGGAGAAGATGGCGTCGTGGCAGCAACATCGTGCTCGGTTTTCTGTTTCTTTGAGGAGGGCGATGTGCTAATTTCTTACATTTTGGCCCATCGGCGAGGTGCCTTGAGAAGAGCCGATGGAGATGAGCATAAAGCCCTAAGTTTGGGGTGGCCGATGGAGGTTGATACTGGATCAGCCGACCGCTGTTGCTTGCTCTTGGGGTCGACGCTGGCGGCCTGCAAAATTAGAGGTGAGAGTTGGTTGAAGAAGGCGATTAAAGCTTGCGGGTGTTACCTCGTCTTCGGATTCAACATAGTCGGCGTCCAGACGTTAACAGTAACAGGCGGGTGCTAAGCAGAACAGATGTTTCTTCCATTCTGACCACCATCGGACAAAGAGCTTGGTGTTGGCAGTGCAGATGAACACCTCGGTGGCGGCGCCTAGCAGGAGGGAGTCTGTCAAAGACCGCAGCCGATCATATTCCAGGGCGCTGCTGACCGTGCCTCGGGCTTGGAGTTTGTCGATGAAGAATAGGCCTATCGGGAGCTGACCAAGGCCAAATTGGCGAGAGCCGACTGATGGATTGATAGAACTCATACGATGGCTGAGTTCGGCCCAGAGAAAAGCCAGTTGCAGCAGACAAGGACTGGTAGCCGATAGGAATATGGCTTTAGACTTATCATCATTCAGAGCTTTGAGTGGATCAAAGTGAGAAGCATCTCGAATGATGATGCGTCATTGTACGCAAACCAAAGAGTGGCATCCCTGGTAAAGCCGTAATAAAACCCCTTGAACCACTGACTAACTTCAGCGGGGGTTATTCTTAGCCACCAGAAAAGCCGAGTGCAGCTTCGCCCATAGAGATGCATCGGCGTAAACAGGTCTTGATCTCTGGGTAATCGGCCGGGAAGGATTGCTTGAGGAGAGAGGTTTCTGGGATAGCCTTGGAGGTATAAATATTGAGCCAGAGCTGAACAAACCACCCAAGGACCCCCAATGTGGCCGACGGGCTGCCAGCCGATAGCTTAGTTGCCACCTGGTGAAGTAGCTGGTAGGTGGCGCCAAGGAGATAGTGCCCCAACGGAATTTGTTCCTATCGGCCAAGCATTCTGCCAGGCATTGCATATTGGTCGTCGGCCAAGGGTTGCACCACCAAGACGAACCTTTCCAACCACAAGTTCAGAAAGCGACATGCTCCCGATCATTCAACCGGTCCAGTTCCTTTGTTGTGGAGAGATATATACCTGGACCAGCCACCAATGTTTTTTGTTTGAAGCTGGTGAGCAGGCTTGAACCGGAGTTTGAAGGGGTTGATGTAGCTTGTCGTATCCAGGCAGGTGAGCATGGTCACGTCCCAGCAAAGTGTGGTCATCGCCCATGCCCGAACATGAAAGCATTGAGAGCATCAGACCAGTAGTATCAGGCCGATGCCAAGTAGGGACTCGTTCCTTTCCATATCAGCCAGGGAGAGGTTGATGCAGTGGCCATGTGAGATTCTTCCCAATAGGTCCTTTCTTTGCACCGATACCCTGAGGTACCAATCTCTCCACCCGGACAGCTTACTCGGCCATGATCTAAGCTGTTGGTCCAGTCACTGACCAACATAGTCGAGTTCTTGAAGGAACGCGTTGGCGTTTCGGGTCACCGATGAAATCGGTGGGGATCTTCGCTGCCCATGGGCCATGATAGAAAAAGCTTGGGTAATCGGCGGCCGGAATCAAGATCTGGGCTCTAAGATGCTACAGTAAACAAGAAACACGACGAAGAACAGGTGGAAGAACATAGGCAGATCGGGTTCGTATAGATTGCAGATTGGGGCGAAAATAATCGGTGAGAAGATTACCTCAGAGAACTGCAGATGCCGATGCCATCGCGGAAAATAGGAGAAGTTGCAGGGATCGACGGCCGGAGAGAAAGGTTTGCAAATAATTCATCTGGATTCGCTAGAGCTTGGTGAGGATGTGGAAGATGAAGCGGTGGTGCTCTTGGTGATGTGAAAGCATAAAAAGGCAAAGAAGACGAAGCGTTTTATAGAGGTATGAGTTATTGACAGTCTGCCGAGCGGGAATCGACCGTTGGCACTGTTTCAAACTTTATGCAAGTGCGGCTATCTTGGGCCGCCTCGTGTGGGGAGAAATCTGGAGGCCCAAAATGAAAGAATTTCGAAGTCCTATTGGAGAACTCCGAAATTGGGGGGCATGTGTTAACGCCAAAATTTGGTAAGGCCTTGTATCAGATTCGGTCAAGGAACGATGCAGTCGCATTAACAGAAATGGTTCAAGGAGCAGGCGAGTCCGAGAAAGAGCCGTGAAGACCGCGGCGTGGCAGTTAATTACTATATTTATTAGAAAAGATTTATCTTTTTTAGGGAACCTAACCTCGTGTCCCGGTCAGGATTAGTTAGCGTTTTCTATTGTAGATAGGAAATCATATACCGTGTCCTATAAGGACTCATGTAACTCGGGGTATATACGTATCCCGGGGACCTTGTAAATTATCAACCACAGATCAATACACAATTCGGCGCATCGCCACCCTTTCGACGGGATCCTGGCTTTCTCGAGCTCTGTTGTATTGCTGCAATCGGTTAGCATGTTCCGAACTCTACTGCGAGAGGGTAAGTCTCGTCTTTCCCCCCGGCCCTACCAATCGGCTAGAACTTCCTCGTTAGGTCTGATATTCTAGCGCGTTTATGTAGTTGGCTTACCACGATATTTTAGTTGTATCTATGGCTGCATCAGTTCAGTTTGACCTCAGAATTGTATTAGGCTATAATCACATCACGCGTGCGTAGATTGTATCGGCTTACTGGAGCGGTTTATCATCAGTTTGTGCTGCATCGGTTAGGTGCCGACCTACTAAACTGCTAGCGATAAACCGATCATGTTAAGCCGATGCTTTATGCGCAACGTTCCTTATCGGGCGATGTATAGCCGCGTAAGTTATCTTCCATCACGATCGCATTTCTATTTATCGGCCCATTGAGGTATTGTTATCATTGTCGTCTGTGCTGCAACGGTTGGCGTCCGATCTACTAGACTGACGATAATAGCTTTACTCTTTGAGGAGCCGCATGATATTGTGCGATGGTGTTCATCGGAGTGCTTAGCGATAAGTTATCTGTTAAAGCCGACTACAGTATCATTGTCTTATTCTATACTCGCTCTATTCAGTAGTCGGCTAGCTTATCAATTATGTATCATTCATGTTATTGCATACTTTATTATATGTTCCTGCCTGTATTATTGTTACAATCGGCTAAGGATTAGCCGATGAGTTTATTCCTGCC